>JAHZNP010000176.1:63569-111309 GCA_020615345.1 Triops cancriformis | reverse complement strand
ACGCTTGGCCAATGTCAAAATTTCAAGATTTGAATTTCTTATTTTTTAAATATCTTCGTTATTATTTCGCTCCTGGGAAAAGGAAACATATATCCGGAAACTAGATTTCTTACTCTTTTTTTATAAGACAAAGTTGATTTTTGGTATCTATTGCCCTTTCAGGTAACTTTCCTTAATCTGTATAATTAAATAAGATTCGCAAACAGATTAGCAAGGAAACGTCTTGTATTCTTATCTAAAACTAGTTTGCAAACATTTGATCGTTAATTGCTACCTGTTGTTTATTAATTGGGCTAGAAGCAGATTTTTTTGTGTTTAAACAATAATTATGAAAAGAGCGCGAGCTAGCGCCGCTCTTTTTTAAAAATTGCGAGCGGAGAGCGAGCGCGCTCGCCGATTTTCAAAAGAGCGCGCAAGCGAGCGCGCTCTTTTACAAAAGAGCGCTCGACAGCTCTGCCTATTACACAGTCATTCTTTCCAGGGAATTACTGACACCCCTTTCAGGGCTTACGTATTAGTGTTATCGATATGTCAAAGGGCATCGGTATATCCGGAATCATTAACCATTGCCAAATACCGATGAGGCTTCAAAATTATATAAGTTAATGTGAATTATCGTTATAAGCGATATCGGTAAAAACGAATATCGTTCTCATTGGGTTAAATGGGACTAAAACGGGACCGTAAGTTTTCTATCGGTATAGGCGGGTTATCGTTATATCCGATATCGTTATAAGTGGGTTCCACTGTACTAGTTTTTCAATCATTTTTCCTCGACAAAGTCGCGCGTCACGCCAGTCAAGGGTCAAAATCCAATCCCAATTGAACATAAGAGTAACCAGAGATAGGGTTCCTGTATGAAAGGTTGTGTTAAGTTTTGGGAGCGAAAAGGCCGTCGCAATTGAAGGAGCTTTTCAGTGCCAGTTGCTGATTGGCTGAAAAATTAGCCGGTCGGTGCCAGTTACTCATGGGAGTTGTCTCGACATCATAACTAAATATGAGTTTTTGTAGTTCCCGCTGTCGTGAGGGAGGGCAGACTATAATTGAGCAAACCTCCCCTCTCATGCAGTTTCCGGATCTTTTGTTTTTCGGCCGATCCAGATACTTCTCGATCATTGGTCAAGCTCTGCCGATCCAATCTGATCCGTTCTCTCGAGATTCTTAGAAGATCCCGATCCGGATCGAGAAATTTTTCGATCCGATCCGATCTTTTTACGATTTTTTCCCCGTATTGTTTTCAAGTGCAGCGGTAAATAACATCGAATTGCAAGGAAACAAAATGCAAAATACTACAATAATATTTCATATGAACCAGTAAAATTCTGCTGCCTGTGTCAACTACGTGAGTCCACTTGTAATACACGTTCGGCATAAGCTATCTTCTTCTTCGGCTTCTTGTCTATCCGCGCCATCTAGCGGGTGCATTGTCGACTGCTACTGTTATTTCGAAAACTTTTACTTTTTTAACCCGAGAAGCGTTTCTGTTTGTTCGACAATTACTTTTACGGCCGTCAAGGTCGTGGATTTTTCATTTTCCGAAGAAAAATCGATCCGATCCGATCAATTACACAACAGCACCGATCCGATCCGATCAAATGATCGGATCGGAACGGATCGGGATCTTTTTTAAAAGATACGGAACACTGCTCTCATGGGGTTAGCCTAAGGTCTTCACAAAGCTAACACAAACTTCCCATAAGGAAAGACCTCAACCCTCTCTCTGGTTACTCTGTGCAATTGAATCACGTCTGTCACGTCAAAACAAGGTTCTTAGAAACAAGGTTACCTCATCAGCTCGCGCCTTCGTGTGGAAGCAGCTAACGCCATCGCATGGATGACGTCACTCGGAGCAGACTTAATGCGCAACTTTTAAAAAGATCTAAACACAAACACTTTCTAGTAAATTCCCTGCACTGCCAAAGGAAGTGATAAAATCTTTCGTTCGTTTAAGGACGTTCATTAGGATCAAATGGTGCAATTTAACAATGATTGAAAGAGAAAAAGGCTTAGGTAGCCAGTTATCCAAAACCTCTATAAGCAAAGGTAGAAAAAGTGCAAGAAAATGAAGAAAATTACAAGCTAGGAGATTCATAAAAACCCATGTGATAAAGAAATAAAATCTCTCAGTGCAATAATAAATAATGGCATTCATGTTTTACATTTTATGCTATCAACTCTTCGGAATAAAGACCAAAACACCACTGAAGTTTGTTTTCCTTTCCAGCGCCATGCCTTCAGGGGGAGGCCGCTGATTGGCTCTGCTCCGAGTGACGTCACACGCTCGGCGAGTTCAAATTCAAAGTTCCCCCATGAGGTAACCTTGTTTCTAGGATCCTTGACGTCAAAAGTCAAGACAGTCAGGACGCCAGTCATGCCGTCCGGGCTGGAACCTTGAACCACCGGAAGCTCGAGACGCTGGGACAGAGCTTCCTTGATGTAAGTACGCTGGTTCCACCCGTCCACTACACAGCGAACTGTCTCCTGGCGAGAGGGATCTCGCACAACGGTAGTAGCTGTATGAAGGATGATATTGTTGGTAGCGGTAACGTTGGAAAAAGCAGTTGTATCTAACCAGGCATTCGGTTTTTTGGAACTGGAGGGAACGACAGCATCTTGAGAAATGTTGCGGTTGCATACGGTGGTGTGATGTACAGAGCTAAAAATCGCTCGTTTTTCAACGAGCGCGCTCGCAATTTTTAAAAAAGAGCGGCTCGCGCTCTTTTGAATTGTTTCCGTTTGCTAGAAAAATTATCTAGGTTTTATTGAAACACTTCAGATTTTATTGTGCCTTTTTTTCATACATTTTTAGCGGTAGTTCGGCCATAACCCTCAGAACCCTCATTGAACCTATTTAAACTAAATAATTTAAGGAAACAAACAAAAACCTAATTAATCCTTATCTGATTATCTTATTTAAAGAAAATTTAATCTTCTTTGACCATGACACTTATAAGGAGAATTTGCGAAAATCAATGGAAGGGCCAGGTTATTTTAGCAAAGGTAATCCGTTTCGTACAGCAGCATTACGATACTAAGGCCACTGCTATCTAGATAAGTCGTACACGAGAAAATACACATTCATCTCAACGCATTTAACAATTAAAAGAAGGTTCATCCACGACAGCAACGCCATTTGTTTCTTCCGCACAGAAAAGAAATTCCTCTTTATCGAAAAAGGTGTAGCGTACAACGAGCGCCGCCGGGAACTGTTTGGTTTCGGTATGCGGGGGATCATAAAGCCTGCCTCAAAGCTGTGGGCGTGCCGCAGCGTCAAAACAAACATTTTGTTCATGTGCTTTTCTGCTAAAGAATATGAATAACATTGGTGAACTCAAAGAGAGATACACGCAGATTTACCCAGCGTTTGGCTCTTACATAGAGTGCATGTCCAGAGCTCTGCTTACAGGACTTTCAGCTTCTATATTCGGTAAAATCTATGGTAGAATTGTGTATTACGTAACGCCCATATGTATCTCCAATTTGCTCCTCATGTAACAAAATTGTCTGCAAAGACGTACTGTTTACCTCCTTCCGCATGTAAATATAAATACATAGCTCTTCTGTGAAAGTTTAACAAAGAAATTCGTGGGTATTTTGTGATTCTCTTCGTTATTCTTAAACTAATCTCGTTTGCGTTCCAAGGTTTCTCGGCCTCATACTTTGCCCAGCATCTGTTGAAAACCCGCATCCCGTACGGAACCAAAGGCCAGGTTTTTGCTTCCAGCGCCATAGCCATACTCGTTTCCTATAAAGTTTCGTCTGATCGCGCGAAAGCTTGTCAGAAAGCTTGGATGGCAGCTGAAGATAAGCACACTTATCTTCAAGACATTGAAAAACCACACAGTTCCTAGAACTTAGCTCTCAACAGAATGGCCTTAGCAATGAATGTAGCTCGATGCAGTCGTCTTTTGTTTCAAGGACCGGTTAAAAGACTTTTCAAAGCTCCAACATCTTTCTGCTTATCATGTAATTTTGTACCAGACCAAACACTTTCAACACAGACAAGTTTGTTTTCGCGAAAAGTTCCCGACAGAAACAAATACGAAGCCAAGGAAGGAGAAGAGGGTGGTGAAGAAAAAGCGTCAGCTGCGGTGCAAGAAATAATTTCAGAAAGCGAAGAATTGCAGTTCCGGGAATTAGTTGAAAGATCACATTGGTTCCCTGGACGGGGCCATCAAGTTCTTGTTATTCAACCTTACGTCAAATGGGGCCCGGAGAAGAAACGCATCACGACGCCAGCTTTGATGCTGGAAGAAGCGATTGCTCTTGTAGATTCATTACCGCAATGGAAGACAGTTGACAGCGTAATTTAATTTTCTTCTGTTTGTTCATTCTTTGAGCCTAATAATGTGTTTATCGGCAGTTAACAGTTTCGCTGATGAACTTTGACAAGAAAACTTTATTTGGCAAGGGAAATTTGGACCTGTTAAGATGCCGAGTACGAGAAAACCCGAAGATTACCGCAGTTTTCCTAAGTGTGAACCGTCTGCGAGGTTTCCAGAGAAGGTTTGGCTTTTTTAGTACATGTTGATTTTCTGTAAGCGAGTGTATATTATGCACTTTTGCTGCTTTATTTTTTGTGATCGATTTTCTTCAAGGTAACTCGTTGAAATATAACCGATTTAGTGTTTTAGCTTCAATATAATTCGTTTATAATATACAATATGTTCGTTTCTTAAGCTGTCGTTTCGTCACCATTTTTATTATATTAAAAGTTTTTTCTAATGACTTATTTTTATTAATTTACATATTTCTTTGTAGGGAATTGGAGAAAGTTCTGGGAGTCGCAGTGTACGATCGTTACTCAGTGGTTTTACAAATTTTTAAAGAAAGAGCCCAAACAAAGGAAGCTAAGTTGCAAGTTTCTCTAGCTGAAATTCCATATTTCAGGTAAAAAGAAAATCAAAATTAGCTAGTCAGAAACTATAGACTTGAGATTTGCTAGGTCCTTGATTTCGGACATAGAAGGAGGCTCGCAGCCGAAAAGTAGTGGTGGAAACTTAGGGGCGATTGGGGGAGCTGGGGAGACATTGTTTGATATTCGGCGGCGGTTGTTGGCGAACCGTGAACGAAAAATCAAGCAAGAGTTAGAAAAGTTGCAAAACCAGCGATCGTTGCTGAAAAGTAACCGGGTCAGACGCGAATTTCCGGTTGTGGCAGTCGTCGGGTACACGAACGCAGGTATGGGACGAGAATTCTTAATTAGAGAAAGCTGTTTTGTCATCCTAATCTATAACAGGGAAAACATCGTTGATCAAAGCGTTGACAGGCGATCCCAGTCTGCAACCCAAAGACGCTTTGTTTGCAACGTTGGATGTCACGTCACATATGGGCTATTTACCTTCTAGATTGCCGGCGCTGTTCATTGACACGGTTGGCTTTGTAGCAGATATTCCCACCACCTTAATTGGAGCCTTCATGGCTACTTTGGATGACGCACTAGACGCTGTAAGTTCTGTACAAGGACGTTAATGGGAATATGAAAGTTACCCACAATGCTTTGCACTACGATTTGAAAGGTTAAGAAGGAAATGTTTGGTTCTTTTAGGGCCAAATAGGACTCGCTAGTGCAGGAAAACCGTTTCGACAGATGCGGTACAAGCTTTCGGTCACATTTACAAAGCGATTTCTTCTATCGGGTTCTTTTTCATTACTGTCTACCAAAATAATATTATTTTACCAAAATAATATTATTTTGTGTGATTCCGTGGAGGTGTGAACCTATTATACCTTTTTTTCCGAGAAATGGTCGAAACGATTATCTGAATCGTGAGGTGCCCTATTTCGACGTGGGGAGCAAACAATGTTTGATAGGAATTTATTTTTCGACGTTTTCGAAGTTTCTTGAAGTATAGATTGTAATTTTGTAGAAATTCACGCCGTGGTTCTTATCCAAGAAGATAGAAAATAATTGTCACTTTGTTGTCTCGTCTGACTTTTCATAACCGGTTAGTTTTCGTATGGTAATTCGTTGACCTCTTGAAGGAAAGTTTCAGAAAGTTTTCCTGATTTTAGATACTTGAAATGACGTGAATAAGTTTCGTACCCAATATTTGGAAGAAGGTTCCACAAGTTACCTAGAAATGTTTAGACGTGTTCCAGATCTTTTCAAACGACAAATTAGTTAATTAAGCGAAAATACTTTGAATAACTCTCATGGGAACTAGTTGATTTAATTATCCTATTAATATATCGGACAGTATTAAAATTTTACATCGTAACATTTCTTTTCGCGTCCCATAAACGAGTTTGATAGCTCCAAGCAGTCAACCAATTCACGTTCACTTGTTTAAGTGCTTATGTTGCTAAAGACCTCGTCTTTCAATCATCGTTAAAAATTCTATGCGCTACAATTTTTAGAATCGCTATACACCATTTTACAACTATATCGCACCGTAGAAATTTTGCAATAATTTTTCATGCATGTTTGGTGTTTACAAGGCATGAACGTTGGTCGTTACTATTTTTGGATTTTGGTCACTGTTTGCTAAATTCTGGAAAGCAGAGAATGACCAAACCTGCAAATGAATCTAGTACTCAATCTTATAAATAATTTTACATTGTTAAAATATGTGCAATCAGTAGAGGAGGGATGGGACAGTGTGGGCACTTTTCTGTAGTTTATTTTTCACTTCACGTGGAGACAAAATTGTAGCCTAAAACTATACTCGTTAGATGGCCTGGTGTCCTGGCTATCAAACGAGGTATTGTACGCTTGAAAAACACAAACAGTAACGCCAAACACCCATGAAAACTGGAGGCTCCTCCAACTGTCCCAAAACAAGATACCGCGGATACAATTTGGACTTGGGTGTAGTGCGATTTGTCCGTGTGTTTTGCCATAAGAAAACGAATAGGTAGCCTTTTTTAAAAATACATAATAGACTTGAAATATCTAAACGAAACTTAACAGTTATACTCCCTTTCAATATAGGAATCATCCTAGCTCAAGTTAGTGCAAGGAAACTCACGATTTTGTAAAAATGATTATTCACAACAAGAAAAGGCAATGCAAATGACTGAGTCCAAATCGTACTACATCATCCCTTTGGAGTTTAAAATCTCGTGCAAAAAAAGGACAGCGATTCTAGAACAAACCTTTGGAGGGGTTATTCTCCAACTTGTCAGCTACATAAAAGTATTTTTTATTTTACTTTTAGGTACACATTATGAGTGCTACAACGAAATAATCAGGACCCGATCAGGACCCGTTTCTTACAAAAAGTGCCAAAAATTCAGTTTTTATTTATTTTCCCAAAAACGGTTCAATATTTTTCGACGAAAATTTCCTCATGAAAGCTTCGTCGTATTCACTAAGTGTACAATTTTTTTCAGATCCAAACCTGTCGTAGTTCATTAGTAATGATTTTTGTACGGTTTGTCCCACGTGTAAACTGGCCCATCCCTCCTCTACTTAAAAGTCTATGCAAAACATGACCATAAAATAACTTCAGAATAAAAGAAATGCGGTTGTAAAATATATATCGGATAAGGAATGTTGTCATTTTTCGGCTATTATGCGATTATATCTCAATTAAATTTTTTCTGCTGTTTCCTAGTTATATAAAATAGGATTTTGTTTGACTATTCCCAATAAGAGTAAATCGAAGTATTTTTGTTAATAAGCTAATTTGTCGTTTGGAAAATTTGGAACACGTCCAAATATTTAAATGCGTTGCTGTCGCTTTTTTTCTACATTACATAAAATAATTAGAGCTTTGAAATTTGGCTTTGTTCTTTAACTTTTTTCGAATGGCGACCTTTTATTTAGATTGCGTTGCCTTACTCTTTGTATTCGTTACGTTTTTGAGTGGTTACGCGTTGACTTCGATTTATTAGTCTTGGCAATGCAACTTTGAATAAAATAAAAATGGATGAACTTGTTCGTATGTTTCGGCATCAGTTGTTAATTATAACCAATTAGGGTACTACAGCAAAAAATTAAATTACTTTCCTTATTTGGTTTTACTGAATTTCACATTTTTTTCAACCTACCCAAAATAAGCATCGATAGATTTTAATAAGATCTTAATTTAGATCCTTATAAGGCTCACAACTTGCATCGCGACTGAATTCATTCTCAAAGGCTTCGATTGGAGTCATGATTTGTGAAGGAATATCTTTTTTATTCTTGTTTGTCTTGTTGAATGCTCTTGGATGAAAGTAAGGTATTAAATTAAATAAGTATAAATAATGACAGTCCAAATATAAGAAATGAAAGAGAAAGATTAGTTATGCTTAAACGAACGCAGCCCGCTTGATCTTCTGTGTCTTCTGTATGATCATCGTATTCTACTAAGTATTCATTGCGCAGTGTGAAGGTTTTTTGTCATATTTTGTTCACTTTTTTGGGTGGGATGCTACCTTTTAATTATGGTGGAGTTGCGTGTTAAGAAGCTATAGTGTATGGCTAATTGCATGTTCGAGTCCGGGGCACTGCGTTGCCCTTTTAGATACGCAATGTAATTGTGCATTCGTTAACCGCAC
This sequence comes from Triops cancriformis, assembly GCA_020615345.1. Taxonomy (NCBI): domain Eukaryota; kingdom Metazoa; phylum Arthropoda; class Branchiopoda; order Notostraca; family Triopsidae; genus Triops; species Triops cancriformis. The sequence goes on along the minus strand of JAHZNP010000176.1, from coordinate 102,822 downwards.
CTCTTCCATGTATTTTTTTCTCACATATCTTGGCAGTGGACAATGCCGTTCTGATTGTAAAACTTCTTGTTTTTCTTTTGTTCCATTTACTTTTACGTTCCGTTTTCGTTTTAACATATTTTGTGTTCGTCTTCAGGATGTTATAATTCACGTACAAGATGCGAGTCATCCGGATTTAGCCGCTCAAATTGCCACAGTTCATAAAACATTAGCTTTACTCCGTCCGGCTGATGATAACGTGAATATTTTGATGAAAGTAATCCCCGTTTTGAATAAAGTGGATAAATTGGATAAAGCAACGTTCGAAGAGCGAGTAAAGCTGGGAAGCTTCGCCGTGAGTGCAGCGTCTGGTGAAGGTATTTTGTTTATTAAAAAAGAAGAAAAGCTTAGTTTTGTAAGGCGAGGAAAAAGATTCCAGAAGCAGTCGGTTCTAACGTAGACGATACAAACTTATGCGCTAGGTTTGGCTACTTTATTGAGAGAAGTGGAAGATAAGGTTCTGGAAACCACAGGGAGGCAAGTACTCGTTTTCCGTGCACCATCGGGAGGCAACGAGTATGGGTAAGTCACCATTTGGTTTTGGGTGATGTAATTTCAGAATTTGGCGTGGTGTTGAGTACTTCGGAAATGTATTGGTGAATTTATTTACGACGGTGACTAACCTGTTTCCCCTTCACCTTTTCATCTGCTTTTTATCCATAGTTGGCTGTATAAAGAAGCTGTGGTCTCGCGTGTGGAATCTGATCCTAGGGATGCACAACGAGTTCTGATGACAACTATAGTGACGCCGGCCGTTTTGAATAAAATTCGACATAGGTTTCCCCATTTGGAGTACAGGAAGCCGCGATGATAGCAAAACGATAAGTGTTAGAATTTTTAAATACACGTGCATTAGAATATTTTTTTAGGTTTCTGCTTATTTTTGTAAGTGAAGCATTCGTGTGTAGCAATATGACGTGGTCCTTGATTGGGTAGAAGATGACTAAGAAGAACGTGTTTGTAAATATGTATAATTAGGAGTAAAAAAATCTTGTCAGTTACGCGACGTTGACAACGATCTCGCTAGCAGGAGCTCAACAGTTTCATTAGGGCAGGGTCATCAATACCGTCAGCCAAATTAGCATTCCCTAAACCGTCACAACGCTCCATGAAAACGCTCCCTAGCAGCCGTTGTATGAAGCACGATTCTCTGTTATCTATATTTAAGTTAGAGACACTTCAGTTAAATTAAGTTAGGTTAATGTTCGTGTCACTGAAATCCAGTATTTTCGTTATATACACATGGAAACTTTTCGTTCCTCGCATAGATTTCTGCGTTCATTGTTGTAAGTCAGCTACCGTTGCAGGACAACCGTTGTGAGCGCTGCGTAAGGTTAGGTTTTGGAAATACTAGTTCCATGGAAGGGAAAGGCGTGTATCATACACAGTTTGTGGCCGAAAAATTGAATAGTTCTCTACAACACTTTGTTGGGAAAACTAGCTGAACAAATAAACGTGATGCAGTGTTCATTGTAATCCGAGTCGTGGCAGTGGGAAAAGTTTAACGAAATACGAAATTTGTGTAGATCTTCCTGATTTCCAATCCTTGCAGTGTATTAAGTACCAAGAAACTGCAACGGACAACTTAAGTTGAACTGTAGTACGTTGTGTCAATCAGGTTTGGGATTCCGTTCAATATTCAAAACGTGTGTAAAGCGGCGAAGTAGCTTAGTAAAGCTATGCCCTTTTCGGTACAGTATTGGCATTCTGCCCATGCATGTCAATTACAGTGGTAAATATCTACTAAAATGGCCATAAAATACGAAATAGTTTATCACGGTCCTTTCAGATCCTTATCGAAGGTAAAGAAGCGGTAATTTTTCCGCTATTCGATCCAACTTTCGTAGTACGGATCGCTATACACAGGAGATACCTAGGCTTTCTCCGCGTAATCAAAGGCGCGAAACGAGGTGCTCGCCGAACGCTAACCCGTTGGGTCTGCACGTGCAAGGACTCTGGCGTTTAAATTTTCGGACGGGCACGTCATTTGGGTAGCACGAACCATCATTCTAGTAGTGGGAGTTGTGGTTTCGCAAAATGCATGGATGGATCCTCGTACAAAAGGGGAGGGGTGGGTTAACCCCCCAGTACTCGTAAAAAAACGGGCCCAACGAATCGCCTTATGATAACGTCCTACGCCATTTGGAGGTAGCCTTGTTGCGGGTCACAAGCGTTCGAAAGACGATACAGTGGGACATCGCACTCGCAACTGCCGTGGCAGTAGTATAGGATGTAGTAGGCTACTACTAGTATGTACAGCAGTGGTCAGAAAAAAACTATCTGAAAAGAGGCACACAGCACAGGTAGCAGCCTTTCACTGCTGAAAGCTGCCCCAGCTGGCTTTCAAACCTCTGAGGGCCGTGTTCTGGGAGACGTATTCTAGCAGTGAAAGGATAGGAAACAGCCATTTGAGCCTCCTGTCCGGATAGTTTTTTTATGACCACTGCTGTACAACTGGTATGACTACTAGTATGTAGTAGTACAGTACTCGTAAAAAAACGGACCCCACAAACCGCCTTGTTGGGTCCGTTTTTTTTACGAGCACTGTACACGCGTTTGTTTGTCTTTATTGTCGTTTTTTGCTTTTAATGGCAAAGTTTAAGTATGAACCATTGGAAGTTAAAGCAAATCTAAAATTGTCTCGACAAGCATGTAACTATGTAAAGTTTATTTAACCTTTGTTTCCTTCACTTAAATCAGATTGTTCGCCATATTCTCATTTCGGAGAGTTCCTACCGCAAACGTTTATCTTCTTGTGTAGCTTACAGTGTCTTCAGACAAAAAGCAAAGTGGCAGGGGTCTCTGAAAATCTCGAGCTGTGGGGCTGTGTGTCACTATGTTACTTTACTTTAGTGTATTAATATTTGCAGTCTAATCAGGCGAGAGGAACTGATCCTGGTGAAAGCTGTATCTGGCTCAAAACCTCAATGTACAGTACTGTACATGTACACTGACTTCGGTGTACGAGTCTAGAAGGCTGCCGTTAGCTGTATCAACACGTAAAGCAACATTTTTTCATATTTGCAGTAAATCTCTTGAGCGTTAAATGCGAATTAAATTTCAGTGAGCTGAAGTAAGTTATCAAATCAGAAATACAGTGGAGTCCGCTTATGACGATGGGCTCGGGACTGGACAGGAATGATCGTTATAGGCGGAATATCGTTATATCAGGACTTGCCTATATATCAAGCGGGATAACATCGTAAGAAATAACAAAGTGTAATGATGTAATTATATTATAGTTTTAATATTTGCGATATCACTGATTGTGATACACCAATCTGCTTTGCAATTGAGTCTTGCGTTTGATTGTTTTCAAATTAAGCCACAGTTTCCACTCACTTAGTAATTGTGACAGTTTTCCTCTTGTTTGACCTTTCCCTCGCAATACACACTTTCACTGCGGTGCTGAATACGTTGTCATCGAGGAAAGGTGAGAGGTTGTGAAAGCTGATTACGTCAAAATTGTGCAAGCATGTTTCAACTCTTTCGTGGAAATTGTCGTCTCCAACATTAAAAAGTTAACATCACTCACAGGACATCGGTATAACCGAAGCTGGAAACCATTGCAAGATACCCAACGAGGCTTGAAAATTGTATCGGTATAGGCGGATTTTTGTTATATGCGAAGTCGTTATAAGCGGACTTCATTATCGTTGGATTAAATGGGATAAAAAACGGGACCGTATTTTTTCTATCGTTATACGCGGATTATCGTTGTATGAGGAATCGTTACACGTTGACTCCACTGTAGTAAAGAAAAGCTGTTCCATAAGGAAAGAGTTGTTTACATCTCACGAAAATTGACTACTTTTAAATTGCTGCTGTCACGAGTCCCAAGTAATGCATTAAAAAGGCCAAATTGACTAAGAAATAAAACGTAAATGAAAGAGCAAAATGAAATGGCAAATAGGAATAATATGTATTGACATGCCCAAGGAACGGAAGAAAACTGTACATCGGCTCTCAAGGAGGAGCACAAGACATCCTATAAGCAGAGGCGTAACGAGGGTAGGGCGAGCAGGGCTCGTGCCCTGGGCGCCAGTTTGAGGGGGGCGCCATTTTTCATGCAAAATAATCTCCTTTGCTTCACTCTACATTTTGTCCTATGTCACTTTTTCGCGGTTTCTTTCGTAAATATCGGTCGCTATGCTGAAGGATTCCAGCTTGACCATACGGCAGCTTCTTGGAATAATTAGCACCTTTTTATTTCCTGTCCTAGAAGGTCAACCTACATGAACCCCAACGTTTGCAATATGGGTTGAGAATTGGTCAGATTGAGGGGTAGGAACGATCTGAATTTTTAGTCGGTAAAGAACTGATGGACAGAAAAGGACTACTGGAAAAATTCTTTCAGAATTTTAAGTTTTAAGTGACTTAGTGAGAAAAAGTATAAAAAAGTCAAAGAGCATCAACAGAATTTGCCAACCACCTGGTACGTGCACTTTTTTATTTTAATTTTCAAAGTTAGGGAATAAGTTTATTCCTCTTCTATGAAATAATTTAGGAGTACCGATATCGAAGGATCTCAACTTTAAGAGGAAATACTAGATTGTAGAATGCTTCACAAAAACTGAACAAAAGTTCCAGTATGTAACACTCTTGAATTGCTCGAATTTATTGTTCAATATGGCGACTCAATTTCGATTGCCTGCTGTGAACGGTCTTTCAGTAAGCTTAAAGAGCAATAGACACCAAAAAACAACTGTCTTTTAAAAAAGAGCGGGAAATCTAGCGAAAATATATTTTTCTTTTTCCCAGATGCGAAATAATAACGAAGATATTTAGGAAATAAGAAACCTGAAATTCAAATATTCACGCACGTGACGTCACGATTCTCAAGGGCGGGAAAAGGCCAAAACTTTGGAAATAAATATCTCTATAATGGCTAGTCAGAAAAAATCGAAACAAAATCCGTTATTCTTAGATGAATGTGTATAGTAATAATCCATCAAAATCTCTATTTGCGTTTTTAGTGTCCATGGCCCTTTAAGCTGATTTTGTCATATGCGAGGGCGTCAATGAGTCAAAAAAGATTGTCGTCTTTAGCTTTACTTAACACTGAACGAGACGAGACCGAACGGATGAATTTCGACGACATAATAGACAAGTTTGCTTCGGAGAAAGCCATAAAAGTAGCATTTCAACATAAGGTCAGATTTTCCCCCCAAATGTTTTATATTTGTTCATTGCAAATTATTAATCGGATTTTATTATGATATTTTACTATTGTGTAATCATAAGAATCCTGTTGCCAATCCTCGCGCAGTTATGAACATCCTACCAAAAATATCTGGGTAAAAATTATATCAAGTGAGCTGTTTTAAAGTGATATGTACTAAAACATGAGAATTGACCTAAAATACAACTTGGTAAAATATTTGTAGTATTTTATACTTTTTTAATTGGTGCCACTTAAAGAAATTTGACTGTCACAATACATGACAAGTTAGCGTAAAAGGGCGGGGTGGGTGGGTGGGGCGCTGATTTTCTCTTTGCCCTGGGCGCCGTTGACCCTCGTTACGCCTCTGCCTATAAGGCTACATACACGACGCTTGATTCATTTGAAAACGGCGCGCTACTGAGATCCGTGCGGCGTCCACGCGCAAGGCGTATTAGGGTTTTCCCCGGGTCCCGCGTTGGGGGGCTCGATGGGATTTTCCCATAGAGGACCTCTGTAGATTTTACCAACATGTAGCCCATAGAAGATCCTTTACCTCCGTTAGAGAGCCGCACAATTTAAAGTCTCTGATTGAGGCGAATCCCATTCAAGGGTATTTTATACCGCGTATAACGAGGGCAAGTGTGGAGTTACAGTTTCTCAAATGCTTTACAGTTAAATGTGAACAAGCCAGGAAAACTAGTTTGCTTTGTCCTTACAACTCCCACCTGTAGAACTTGATTACTATCTAAGAGCTTTGTTAACATTGTCTTGCGTAACGAAAACCTGCATAAAAAATCATACCCAGCTGCTGTCTTAAAGGTGTTCTAACCCCCCTCCACCCTTAGGAATATTTATTAGCATGGTCCGCTTCTTGTCTCTTGGCTGAGAGCACAAGGTTCAGCTTTTAATCGCTTTTTTTCTTATCCATAAGAAGCTAGAGTATGTTCTGCAGATCCAAACCCAGTGAGCGACAAAAAGATGATGGATAGCCCAACATAACACTTTGCGTTTTGTAATAGCTTTGGCTACGTTAGCTTCTTCATGGTCACTGCTACACGTACTACTACAACTTCTCTCAACTGGCCTAGCTAACAAGAAGGGAGGGACTGTGTCTTGTTCGGAAATCCAAATGCTAGTTTCTGAGCTTCAAATGCAGCGGTGAGCTTTGCGCTTCCATTTTCCTTTCCCTTCAGTCACATGTTGCGAACTTCCCAGTCATCCTTTATGAAAATTTACCCAGTCACCAAGAAGACCACTGGCGCCTTTTCAACCTCCAGTCATGCATAACCGTATGCTAAAATGTTCCTAAATTATGACTATTTTTATATACGTTTGTGTAATCCAGTTTTGGGTGGAAATAAACAGGGGGCCTTTCAAACGTCGCTATTTGTCTCTTCCTTGTGTTTTTGCTACCATATTTCTCCAGTGCAGCTGCAGGTACAGCTTGGTTGACAACTATAATTAAGTATAAGTTGATTTGTTTCTTAATGCTCTACTAATACCCTATTAAATTGTGGAAGTGGGAGGACGTAGCGTCGTTTGTTATCTTTTTATCTATTATTTAATATATGTACATGTACGACACTAATAGCCCTGTTTCTGGGCTTCCTTTTATTTCACACCAACGAATCCATTGTGTCTCCGTAGGAAATTTATTTGTATTAGCTGCGGATCCATTAATATACGAATTTCTCATAAAAAATTTGGCCAAAATCATGAAAATTTGCAATTAATGTTTGTCGAAACAATCTACACAATAATAAGGAAATTAGGGCTTACTTTTCAAAATAAACTCTTCAGGAAAATATAGAAAAGCATTGCTAGTGAAGGAAAGCAGAGACTGGCAATGCGTGCTTTCCGGGTACGAAGGAAGTTGGCAAATGAGGGATGTTGACAGATGTTCGAGGGCCGTGTTTCTCACACGCAAAAGTCCTAATTAACCTATTTTGCCGCAATAGCCTGCCCTCTGAATTGTTACTGAAAGCATCTGAATCCTTTACACTATAATACTATACTATAAGACTATCATATAATAGAAGGTCATAACGAAAACTGCGTTCTGGTTCCCTTTATTAAACCACACGTGCGACTATCATATAATAGAAGAAAATCATAACGAAAACTACGTTCTGGTTCCCTTTATTAAACCACACGTGCGACTATCATATATTTGGGTTGGTCAGTAAGCCCGTGCCGATTTTTGCTCAAAGTTTGAAAATGAATTTCTCTATGTGTAGAATTTTTTTTGAAAAAGTGTATGGACCGTATTGCTCGATCACCTTAGCCCAACGATTGGATAGATCAAAGATACCCTTCTCCAAGAAAATCTTCTATTTTTGTGCAAAAAATGGATTGAGGTGCTTTTTTATGAGCTCCAGATTTCCGAAATTTTTTACATGAAAAGAATTTTAAAGAGAGTTAAAAAGACCTTAGTCTGATAGAGTAATGTCAGATCTGTAAAAAGAGTGCTGTTTGAACATCATAGGAAGATTCCAACAGTTTTGGTCAGGTCCGGAATGATGAGTGTCGCCGGGCGTTGTCGCAGTGAGAGGTTACACCTCTTCTGTTGGCCAATTCCGGACGCTTTTGAGCAATGGCATCTTCCAAATTCCCAATTACTCGCAGTATTTGTTTGCGTTGATGGTTTGACCTTCTAGGGATAGCTCATAATTAACCAATCCTTTAAAATCCCACCAGATACACAGCATCACACTCTTCCGGTGGAGCCTAGCGTTATGGACGGTTTGTGGACGTCTGTCCCTTAATCTTCGAGATTTTTTTCTTTTTACGTTATTGTAGACAATCCATGTTTAACCTCTTGTAATCACCTTCCTTAAAATAGAAGCTCCTTATTCTTATTCAGCAATAACTCGGACGCGTCCACGCGCTTCTCCAGGTCCAGTCAATCAGGTCATGCTCTTTTCCCGCATTGAGTTGATTTCGGGTGGTTCACAACGCTTTTTTGCGACAAGCCAACAATCCCTTGTATCTCCTCAATTGTCAGATGTTGGGTTATGTCAATTAAAATCGTTATTTGGTCCGTAACGACCTCTTAAGGGCGACGCGGTCAGTCACCATCTTGAAACAAAAATTTCCACTTCGAAACAGCGGACAACGTTTCTTAACCACGGGTTCTTTTAGGCCATCGGGACCATAGACTGCATAAATTTTTTTAGTCATTTCCCAAGCATTGAGTTCTTCGTGGAAATTATAACGCAAATCACTGCAATAATTTTCAGCGGAATCGCTCATCATTCAGCGTTGGATAAAAACTTTGTTTTCAAGGCACGAATTACCAAAGTTGGCAAACATGTCAGTAAGAGATCCCTTCTGCTACTTTGTGAAAAAAAATATGCGCACACAGAGAAATACCAGGGCTGTCTGAATGCGAAAGTAGTCGAAATCGGCACGGGCTTACTGACCAACCTAAGTACAGAAGCACGTGTGGTTTAATAAAGGGAACCAGAACGCAGTTTCTATTCACCAGTGACTAAAATCTTTATATGCCTATTCAGTGTATACACACCCATGAAACAAGTTAACCTTCATGTAATCATGTTATTAGAGCGTAATAATAATTACATTTTACTTAGGGGCCGTCCACAAATGGCGCCACCCTAGGAGAGGGTGGGTGGGTTCAGTAAAAGATGACACGACATGACGAGAGGGTGGGAGGGGGTTGGCAAGAAAGTGACGCCATCCTCTAACTCTAAACTTAACCGGTGATTGTGTGCAAACCAATTTTACGTATTACGTAAAATATTTTAAAAATATAATTAGGAAATCTTGTGTAATACACAAGATTTTCTATTTTTTGTGTTTTTTCCCTTTTATTAATTTGTGAGAGGGGTCAACCAGGTGATGGTGCCATTTTAGAAGGTGGGGTGACGGCAAAGGTGACGGTAGATGACCGAGGGTGTGGGTAGGTAAAAAAATCGCTTTTGGGTGGCGCCATTTGGGGACGGTCTCTTATGTTTTGGGCTGGGTAGTTGTCAGTATCAACCATCTTCGAAAGTGATGGCGTTCAGGTGCTATCATAACATCATGGCAATTGAAACGTTTCTAGCGTTCTGAGCGGAACAAATCAACCCAAAGTTTGTATTAAGTGCCCAATGCTGGAAAGTTATTCATCCGATAACAATGTAATACACCATTGCAAATTAATATGGTGGAAACCACGCGACGCCAAATGCTAAAGATGGCGCAACTAACTGCTAATAGATGGCATCCTTATTTCTGACGTAAACTAAATTTTCTCTCACAGGTTTGTTTCTGGTGTTCGAAGACTTATTTTTCACACTTGTTATTTTCTTCCCTACACTTGCAACGAAATTTAATTATAGCAGTTCTTTATATTTTTTCAAGTATTAAACCATCATGACTATTTACACTATGCTCGAGATCAACAGTAATGTACAGTAATTAGCAAAAAACCTGTACTTGCAAAATCACAGAGGTCTAATTAAGCCTCTCGAGGCTGATTTACTTTCATTAAGGGGCGAAAGGGCTTTACCAATCGTTTACGATGTGAAAGGCCGACCGCGAATTTTCAAAGCGAATTTCGCCTTTTAAGCAAAAGTTCTGACTGACTGATATCTAAATTGGTTGGAAAAATAGACAGTATTCATTAAGGAAAGCAACTATATCTTACTAAGGCCACTTCAACGCAGTAAATTGCAAAAAGGATTAACTGTCGAACTAAAATGCCTGGTCTATCTTTACAATAATTGCGACGTCTATCTTTACAAGAATTACAAGAAATGTGAGTAAACAACAGTTAAAATATGGAGCAGCCTGAATTGGATGAAAGAACTGTCACCGTCAATACTTCTACATCTTTCACTGTATTGTTTATACACTATTTAAATAACATTTTTTTCAAACTTCGCGGTCTACCTTTTTGTACGGACAGGGATTGGTTAAAGCTTCAAGCCCCTTCACCCCTTAATGAAAGTAAATCAGCCTCGAGAGGCTTAATTAGACCTCTGTGAATTGGCAAGTACAGTTTTTTTTGCTCATTACTGTACAGTACTCGGCCAAAAAAAACGGGCCAAACAAACCGTCCTTATTGCTAACGTCCCGCGCCACTGTGATGAAGCCGTTGTTGCGGGTCACAAACGTTCGAACGACGGAAAAGTGGGACACCACTCGCGCAACTGCCGGGCCGTTAGGCACCCGACGGTTTGTTTGGGTCGTTTTATGTGCCAAGTACTGTACAGTACTCCTCGTAAATAACGGGCCAAACAAACTTCCCTATGCTACCGCCACGGCAGTTGCGTGAGCGGTGTCCCACTTTTTCGTCTTTCGAACGTTTTTGACCCGCAAGGCTTCATCTCCCACTGGCGTGGGACGTTAGCATACGACGGTTTGTTTGACCCTTTTTTTTTGCCGAGTACTGTACAGTGATCGTCAACGAAATGACCCAAGCAATTGACAGTGGGTAACAATGAAATTTATCTTTGCCAGAGCCTTGCTGTGGGTGACGGGATATTCTACGAAAGGATTGCGTAAGACGCCACTCACGCAAGTGCCGTGGCGTTAGCAATAGGGACATTTGTTTGGGTCCTTTCCATTTCGATTACTTAAATAAATGGTCTCCTGTAAAACGTTATTTCCTGTAGTTTAACAATTATTTTGCTTCTTTTCCGAATGAATCAGCGACAGGAAATCGTGGTGCAAATCCGCAGTTGCCATTGACTAGATTGAATCTTCGGTGTCTGTTTCCATGGGTTGACTTGCTTTATACGTTTTAGTTTCCTGTAATTGCATCCGTTTGACTCGTAGAACCTCTAGACCGCAAACTAATTCGGATTGCGATATCTTGTAGATAGTCCGGACCTGGTATAAGAAAGTGAGTCTCTGTAATACCTTTTTCGCCTTCGCCATTCGTTTTCGAAACCAAATAGCCATAACTCAAGGATCCATAACAACCTGCAGCTCCTGGTTATGCAAGGTTAACTATATACGGAATGGGGCTTGGAATAAAATATTCCAATCCTCGTCTTTAAGAACGCACACACTCAAAAAAAAGGAGAAGAAATTTCCCAACGCTGATAAGGCTACCTTTACACGATATAATAACGACTTCCTATTATGAAAAGTTAGCTTCTCTATAATAAAGCAGCATTTCGCATTGTGAAAGAAACATAAGCACAAGCAAAAAAGACAAATCCAATTCGGGTAGCCATTTGAAATACCATAAGAAAAAATTAAAATGAGTGTAAGATGCGTTCTTAATCAAATCTTCGATTACGGTGCGTACTTAATCATTGTTAACTAAGTAGGAAAAAATAATGATCCATTGGCAGCACACCCCCTTACCCACCCTCCCCCCCACCTAGGAAGAAATCAAGAGCTAAGTCATGGCCCTCCTAGAGTGGTATAGGATTTGATTCCGAACAGCAGGTTGCTTCAAGGACCCTTTTTGTGTTGTCTGGTGGTTTCTTTCTCCTTCTTATCTTCAAAATTTTCGTGTAAGATTTGGGTTCGTGGGCATTATTGGCATACTTTTACGAGGCAAGTTTCGATGTTCCGACGCAGGCGGTGCGAGAAGGCTGCGGCTAAATGGTTTAGGGTAGCCCAGGTTACTCATGCCAATAAAGAGTTCTTGGAAGTCTTATTAGATGCTAGGATGTATGGTAATCGATGGCTTTAATGAAAAAAGAGGAAAGCCAAATCGAATGCGGTTTTTCGGGAGGAGACCCATCAGATGACTTGGTGGCGCCAACCAGCTGAATATTATAAAGTGTAACTCTTATAAAATCGAGTATTGCTATAGGCTGGCAATCCTTTCATACTAGGTATTCTTGGCTAGGAACCAAAGAATTGGCACTGAAAATGCTGAACAAGTTGCAGTGGAACTTGTGTATGGAAGGGGATTTTCCCCAGAATATTTAATAGTAAAAGGTGGACAGAATAGTAAGGTGAGAATTCCGAATTTGTCAAAATGAAGTAGACATAAATGTTTAATAAATAGATATGGCGGTACCCCATACAATGAACGCGCTATGGCTGGTAAAAATAAAAATACCTCGTGAAAAGGACACTATGTCGTATGGAAAAGCGGAACAGGTAGCCTACACGAGAAGTTTTCCAGCTGTTAAGAGCTGACGAGACCATAACCAAATGACAACTATGAAGTAGAGTTCTTGACAATGCAAGTTAAGTATGTTTTTAAAGAAGTCACAATTTTTAACTGTTTTGGCGATTAAGACGAAATGTCGAACATCAGCAGTTTAAGCCTTTGAATTGTTCACAATTGTAAGACAATATGAATCAAGGTCGTACCCAGGAGGGATTAGAGGGTTTGAACCCTCCAGAAGTGTTTGTTCTATGATGGCAAACATGGAAGAAGGCTCAAATGTCCCTAACAAATTGCATAGATAAAAAACCCTCCAGAAACTATCATAACTCCCCTGAACCCAAATCCTGTGTGCGGCTCTAATGTGAACAGTTTTAATGTATACATTTAAACATAGAGGATTGTAGCATTTCTACATAGGATTGTCATTGTATCCGGTTAACAGGTAATTGTGAAATCACCATATTCATTGTTAGAGCATCACTAACATTGTCTAGGTAAGCGATTTTCACAATTTCACTGATGCGTCTATTTCTTTCTAGAAAATTGTAGTTTTGTTGATTTATGTGTATAATTTTCATTGTTACAGTGACACAACCTGATCGAGCTGAACAAGCTGAACGGCGTTTCTGTCTGTGCCCAAATAGGTGTTTAGCTACAATCTTATGGTTAGAACTTGAAATGTGAAGGTTACTGAATTATTGTAGAATTTGTTTTCTTTCTAAGATTTTTCAGAAAAAGGCTTCCATGAAAAAATTAGAAGCGTTTTATGTTTAGGGTTTCTAATTTCCGAGTTCAGCTGCCCAAGTATCGAAAATATGATCACGTGTTGTTCTGGATGGAGTAAAACATGTCTGTCAGCTAAACACTAAGTAGATTTCAATGTATCTCTGCTGAACTACGCATTTAAGGCGAACACCGTCCCTAAGAGAAGGACATACCGTCCATATCTTACGGACATTACACGAAAAACTTTCGTGGACGGTTTTGTATTTATCTCTCAATATTTCTCGGAGTAATCTTGACAGTCAAGTTTTAATTAATAACCCCTAGTTTATTACTATGAGATATAGTGGATAAAGGCAAAGATGATTTACAATAGTTCAAGGAATTTGTCTACTTTTTTTAAAAAAAATCAGAGTTTCGAAAACGTCACAGCGTTAGATTCTAGATATTGTTAATGTAGACATTTTGGCTGAAACAATTATTGAAACGTTCGCAACAGTTAAAGAGGAATAGCCCAGCGCAATTTTCTCGTTTTTCCCGTGCAGAAGAAGAGAAAAAGGAAAATAAGAGAAAAGGAAAACTGACGTATGTCACCGTTTCTGTGAATATAATTCAGTTCCTGTACCGATTCAGGATAAACAACTTCATGAAACACAAACGACGAATTTCTGTCGAAATACCTTTTAGTTGACTCTTTCCGCCGCTAGCGTGTACTCTTTCTTCAAGACCAGCTAATACATCCACGTTGTCAAGTATCAATATTCAGAATGCATTTGAAACGCAAGCATTCCACGAACTTGGTGATCACTACATAATGCGGTAGACTCTCTGTCCGGACAAGTCCATCTCTTGACTTGTTTTAACTCAATGGAATGTTCCAGAAGCGCTTAAATTGAAGGAAAATGCAATTTAGACTCACGAAACCGGTATTAAGCAGTTGGCGCATTTGTGTCAAAGCGTATCGCAATTTTGTAGGGAAGAGGAATGATGAAAGGGAAATTACTCTAATGACTCAGCCAACGCTGTATCCGAGAGTCCTTAATACTGAAGTTTCAAGGAAACATTGGTTTTCTTCGTCTTTCTAATCCGGCCGGTGCAAATGTAGAAAATTGCAAAATCAGCTTTCAAGCTTAACCCTCTCCCTGCCCCAACCCCTTAAGGGACTGGTCGGGTATACAAAAGCTTTGTCAAAAGGTAAAATAGGCGAAAATACTTGACCAACAACAAGAACTCCATCCACCGCTGGTAATGAGTGCAAGTAGTACAACACTGGCGCCGAATCCCAATTACCCACAGGCTTCTTTACCCTACTGAACCAGCAGAAGATTTCGGAAAAGAGGTGGGAGTGGGTGGTGACTAATACAAAATTTTGGGGTAGTATTGGGTTTAAATACTTAACAGAATTCTATAATGCCCCCTGTCCACGCAAAGAGGCCCAGTAGCTAGTAATAAGAAATCTTTCTTCGCCCTTCTTCAACCCTTCCCTTTAGCCGAGGCCCATGCTTACTTAAGCCGCTTTTCGAACCAAAAAGCCAGGTCGCACAGGTCGGACACAGTTTCTTCATTACATTAAGCATAACAGTAAATAGTGTTGGCGCCATGCTCACATCCCAAGAATCCTTCCATCCCGAGAGCAAGGGCCAAAACTCATTTTCGTTCCAACACATGTCAACTTAGCTTTTCTGTGCGTACTTTCGTAAGTCTTCTTCCGAGAAGTTAGACTTTCATTAGACTTTATCCGCTGACTTAAATAAGTCTGGTGAAAGGCAGAAACTTGATGAATCTATTTATAGCTGATTTAAGTGTTACGTGAAACAAAAAGTTATGTCAAGCGGTTATGTAAGGAAAATGAGAAAATAACGGTACTTGTAGATTAATGACCAAAAACGCACGTTTGAAAGCACAACGGACAAAGTTTTTTAAAAAATTGAGATCGACAACACTATTTTAAGTTTCTGTATGTGTTTGTCGATATGAAACTTTACATTGTACTGTGTTTATGTTTTAGTAGTAAGGAGCTATCTTGTTCGTAATACAGGTTATAAGCGTAGGCTAAAATATCGTAAGCTTTGGACAGAAAAAGGGAAGAAAAACGAATTGAACAGAAGATGAATAACTTTGTTCGAAGTTGGTTTATAGCACGAGGGACACCAACCACAATCGTGAACATTTTACCAATAATTACTGAATCAGTGACTTAATCAAAGCTTATGTTGCGAACAAAATAAAAAGTAAAAAATAAATAAAAAATAAACAACAAACACAAATCGACTGGGATGAAGAGACGTTCACATGTGGTGAATACTATCGAAGTCACTTTTATCTGTCATTTTTTCGTGTTTGGCTCAGTTAAGATTTTTGAAGCGAAACATTCGGACCAAGTTTAGTGCACGACAAACTGCTTTCTTGCTCTAAACCTGCAAGCACGGTTTGTCTCATAGTTTCTACGGATAATTCGCTTAAATGTAAACTCCTTGCGATTTATTACATGAATATTTAGTTGTAATAGTCGAAAAAAACTAGTGAACTGTTCTATATAAAGTAGACTTTCAACAGTTATGAAAGATGCCATTGTAACAACAAAAGTACTGTCAAGTAATGGTCAATGATACGCCATACAGCAGTGGGTAACAATTAATTTTCCCATCACTGCGGAAACTGCTTAGTCGCTATAGAAATTCATTGTTGTTAACAAGGAAGGTTCTCGCCAGAGGAGCCAGTGTGACTGTATACGTACTCGTCATAAAAAACGACCCGAACAAACCGTCCTCTTGCTAAGGGCCCAAGCCACTGTGAGGAAGCCATGTTGCGGGTCAAAAACGTTCGAAAGACGGAAAAGAGGGACGCCACTCGCGCAACTGCCGGGCTGTTAGGCGCCCGAAGGTTTGTTTGGGTTGTTTTTCTTTATGAGTACTGTACAGTACTCGCAAAAAAAAAATCGGGCCCAATAAACCGCCCTATGCTAACGTCCCTCACCACTGGGGAGGAAGCCTTGGGGGTCAAATACGTTCGAAAGACGAAAAAATGGGAGCACCGCTCCCGCAACTGCCGTGGCGGTAGAATAGGGAAGTTTGTTGGGCCCGATTTTTTTTACGAGTACTGTACAAAATATACGCGAAAGTACCGCGCAGGGACCGCAAAGGTCACGCAAGTGCCTAGTGTTTAGAATACAGTGTTCTATTGGGAGTGATTATTGCTATTTTATACTAGTACAGGGCAGAAAGGTCTAAAATATTACTGCGCTTCGGAAGCTGAGAATTATCATGGCTAGAAGGAATATTTTCCTCTCGAATTTTGTGTGCAAATTTTCAGGGGGACATACCTGCATTTTCTTCTCAACTAAAAATGAGATAAACGTGGCATGAATCTCACCCCTTATAATTCTCAATATGAGACCATTTGAAATAACATTGTAGTTTTTGAAGTTCGGCCATAATTGAACAATATCTTGATTCTTTCGAGCTATTGCGAGGTAAAACTTTTCATAATAATGCAAAGCACATGACAATTTGAACTAAGGTATAGAACTAAAGTTGGCAAATTTAACATTCTTTAACGAAGACGTATAGTACGTGAACTTGAAACGTGAACGTGAAAAAAACACAAATATGCAACAGCTTTGAGCTTTAACTCATAACATAAATGGTTTCAAGCTTCTTTCGTACAGCCATACATAGAAGAACGATGTTAGAAAAAACATGTCACGAGAAAGTTAAGCTTTTCGCAGCTCATTACCGAGAGAACAGCTAAGTTGCAAAAGTTAATGTCCTTTTCTCTAATAAAAGAATAAATAAATCAAACAACTAATGAGATGATAAAAAAGGATAATCAAAGAGAGCTGCATCTATCACAAGACTGTTTCGAGTCTCGGATAGGCGGGGTTATTTTACCCGTTTAGCAGCTCACATATGGATGACACTCAAATTTCTGACCTACGAGTTCGTAAATATGAACCTGTCATTTTAATCCTTTGAAATAATGCTCCGAATTCTTTATCAACACAATGAGTTGCTCACTGCATTACCGCGTGTAAGTAGGCAACGAAATAAAAAGCGTAACATCAAAACATGAAAACTCGATGAAAATAATCACCATGACCGTTAATTTCACAGATTTTTTCCCCTTTTTTATATACATATTCGCACGCCGTAACAATTTATCTCGAAGGTTCTGCATTGTACTACAGCCCAATTATATGTAATGCGATACGCAAATGTCGCTTTCAAATTTTCTCCTTCGTCCTTCGTTTGTGCGTTTTCTAATGTTTTCCTGGCTTAGAAAGCTGAAAAAGGAAGTTTCGGAAAAGCATTTCCTGGCGGGAGGAAGAACAGCGCTTAGAACAAAGCAACGAAAAAAGTATCTATATGCAGGAATTTGTATCCGCCAAAGTGTTTATTTCCCATGGGATCCTAATAAGCCATTGCTCCGAAGTATACAGGAGGCTGTAGCGAAAGAGGGGAAAAAGCTTTAAGCAAGACAAGCGGGGTCGTAGTATCTTGTCTTGATAGTTAACGAGTCGGGAGCCGTTTTGCATAATGAAGCGCAGGTTTTTGCATACACCTCATTATCGCACCGAGGATTTCCAATTTTTTCTCTTTTCGGGACTCAGGGATGCTGAGAGAGGAAGAAAGCAACGTCGCTTATTCTTTCTCCCTTCTCTAACGTGAGGAGTTTTAAACCTTTTTTCCTCTTTCCGGTCCCTTTTCTTCTGAGTTTGGGTGACATGAATATGGAAAGGTGCTCGCAACTTCAGCAGCGTTTTCAGTGAGAAAATTAGGCACCCACAGTTTTCGAATTAAACATTTTCCCTTTCTTATACCTTATAAGAGGAAAAGCGGGCTACCACGATGAAAAAAACACAAGAATAATCACGACTACTTAATGACTATTCAATTATTTCAACTTCGTTGAATGATTCGCTGTGCTCCTGCTTATCGTCATCTACCATATCTACAACTCTGCGGAATTAAACTGTCAAAAATTTCAATGACCAAATAGTTCACATTAGAGGTAAAATTATTTTTCAGGCCTTCTAGGTTTCTTGTTAAGCTATAAAGCTTTTTAAATTCAGTTTTTCTTTTCAGCAGGGATTTTTCGTTCATTATAATATTTGCATTGTTAGAAAAGGTCAGATTATAAACCATTGAAAGTTACATAGTTATGTGTAATTGTTACGAGGCACCTTGATAGCATAATTGATTTGGCCCCTGGAAGGCGCGGGAATAATGAGTCCAAAGATGGCAACATGCTCGGGAAACGTCCTCGACGCCAAACCACCTGTGTAAGAGAGTGTTTTATGCAAATGAGGAAAGAACTTAATGAACTGCAAGCCAGCCCCCACACCAGGAGGTGACACCCAGGTGAAAAGGTGCACCTAATTGGGCATTTTTCTTGAGTAAAACTTGGTTACGTGATGAAAACATGAAAGTCAAGTAGCCAATTAGGGTGACTTTTCACTAATTCACGTCACAGTTAAAAAGGACGCGAAAAATGGTTTACTGCTAACTGTGCACTCATAGGGGCCTCTTTTTCTTTCAACCAAAGCATTCGAACTGAACAAAGGAGGAAGTATGGGAAAAAGTGGGAAACGTAAAAGTTTCACGCTGTGGAAACGGGGTTAATTGCGTGGGCGATTGCGAATTTAAACTGGTTATAACGTGTTAATTGCGACATGGACGAGTCAAAAAAGAAAACAAGCTTAACTTAGTGATCGTTGAATCACTTAATCCTTCTTAGTTTTATTCCTTTTCTTTTTGAAGACTATTTTGTCGTTCCCGGCAGATTTGGAAAGGAGACAAGTACCGAATCAAACATGTGGGTACATACCTTAGTTTTTGGTGTATTGTGGGTACAGTGGCCGAAAAATGTCATTAACGAAAAGATCTTAACGATGTTCGCTCTGGTGTTGGAAAACTTAGTCACGTGTAGCGGGGGAAAACAGTGGCGTTTTTGCCCGAGAGAGCCTCATTAGTATGCGCTATGGAAAGCAATGAAGTTTTCTACAAAAACGTGCATACAGGATACATCCGTTCGCGCGACCGAGCCTGGTTCTGGCCCAATAACCACTTTTGAAATTAATTAGAGCTTTAGAAACCCGGTGATATTTTGGCCAAAGAAATGGCAAAAATTAACAAAGAGTATATTGCAACGTTTTTGATTTACAGATCGCCAAGAAGTTAGAGCATGCCCAAAAAATGAATGGCGTTTAAAATGCAAATAAAACGAAAAAGAAAACAGCAGGGCAAAGTAGTTGGCTGCTTTACAGTTGTTCGTGTCCTTTTTAAGCGCGCTTATATTCCAGTAGCATTTTTTGGTGTATGATTCCACGCCTTTAAACCGGAATCTTTAAAGATACTAGTTCTGGTAGGAGTTTTAATGAAGGACACGAAGTAAATAAAATCAAACTTAGCAACTTTGTCAAAGATATACGCTTGTTAAGGCAAAAAGTTAAGGTGATTTCGCGTAAGAGTAATTGGTTGCACATTCCGAAAGATCTGCAAACAGCAAAACGACGCAGTGAGGTAGAAAACTTCGCGGAATGAAGCTTCATAGTTTGTTTACGGAAAAGTAACAAGGTTGGACATTGTATTCCCTCGGAGATTATTCCGAAGATAACATCTGCGACACTCTTTAGCAATTTGGTTGTTTTTACAAGAATTCTTCTTAGCGAATTTTGAAGCTTTAGAAGTAACTGCAAATGAAGAATAACGGTGCCTATAGTATATCGCTTTCGTAATATTTTTGTGGCTTATCTCCGCAATAACGATGAAGTGAGAGTAGTTCAGATAAGTTGAAACTGACGCAAACTGGTCTTAAAACTCTTAAAGAGAAACAGGTTACATTCCTATTCAATGCTACAGCATACAGTAGCTTAAAAGCAAACTATTTATAGTTTTCGCAATTTTAATCGTGCATTCATTTTTATTCCCTGACATCACTTGAAACTGCATTTTCAGAAATTCTTCACTATCTAGAGCAAAAATAATTTTTGTTACCAGAAACAAATATTCGTCGTTGCTAATAGCTGTTACACTTAGCTGAAGAAAATATTTGATTTTATCCGAGTAATAACTGTGTGCTTAGAATAGTCGTTAAAAGTTGCTAATTGTGCAACGTAGCCGCTCAATAGGCTACGCTGAAAATTGAAACTTTATTGATAATTATACTTAAAATAGGTCGTACCTCCAGTTTAGTATTTACAATGAATAAGTAAAACTTACAGGATGAATTATTTGGGTGAAGTATTTTTTAATTTCATTCCCGACGTAGGCTCGCTCCTATTGTCGGATGCGTAAGTTATACATACGTTATGAGTTGTCACTTTAAAAACTAGGACTATAAGAACGAAGGGGGGAGGGGGTTTATAATCGCGGTGGGGGGTAAGTAAAGGAGGAAGGTATTCTGGGGTTAATTACAAGGTAGGGTGAGGGGACAAATATTTGGAGAGATAGCAAGGTTAAATTTGCAAAGTTTGGTTTTAATGTGGCGAATTATTGCAAGACGAAGGTACAATATATGTAAAACTGCGAAGTTTCGGAGATTTTTTTTTCGCATTGATTGTCCAGTCGTTTCAATTTCGCCTTTTACGTATATTATGGACTTGGGTATGGATTTGTGTTATTATGCTATTCTATCATGTTTCATTATGGTATCCCTAAACCATAATTTCATTATACTACAATTGAAAAAATAAATATTGCACTGTTGTAAGAAAAAAATAATGTCAAAATGTCCTAATTTTGTTTATACGTGGTTAGTGGATTTTAAGTGTGGATTTTTGTAATATCTCGTCCAGTCAATGTGATACAATTCCACTAAAGCTTTATTTAAATGATAAACTCTTTTGAAAAAATAAAATAAAATTATTTTAACCTATTTAGTAACTCGTATAATTTACAAAACTTTCGTGTTATTTAACAATGCTTAATTTTCCGAAACATAACATATTTCTTTGTAAAATTACCACTTTGAGTTCTTCACATCACTACTTCGATTGCAAAATTACACATGTTGTTATAAAAAGCTGAAATTTTTAATAATTTTACAATATTTTCAGTTTATGCCTTTACAGCTGCAATTATAAAACTTTCCATGATGTTGTCAAAAACATAGAATGGAACATATGAATGATCTTATATCAAAATATTGTTATCGCTTTAGCCAAGGATTTTGACAAATTTATGGGCGCAATAGTCACTGGGTTTACAAAGACAATTACAAAGAGAAGAATATGTTTTACTCTTCACACAAAATACGTTATGTGTTTTACCAAGAAAGTTGTTGTTAAAAATTGCTGCACAACGAATTCACTGTAAAAATTAAATACTTTTTCCTACAGTGTAGCCTGCTCATAACAGTGCAAGTTTTGCTGTACCGTACAAACTTCATTGCCGATGTTGCTGGTTACACTAAGAAAGCCTCATTTGCCTGCCGTGACGTCACAAGACTGACAACTGTATTTTGGTGCTGCACTGAAAAAGCACTCAGCGTTCTCAGTGGAAAATGCGGTAGTACTCAATGTTTTCATTAACACTACGTAGCTCTTAGCGCGATGGAAATATTAATTGTTACCCACGTCTTCAGCACACGTGCGTTTATAATTAACTTGTTCCCTCGCCCACTTTAAAAAAAATATTACTGTAAGAATACATTTCCTCGTGCATCAAAACGTCTTCACTTTCAATTTCATCTTACACACGAACAAGTTTCGAACTTAGAGGACAATACAACTGAACATACACCGCGAGATGGCAGCACATAAGGCATTTCTTACGTCACTTGGGTCGTTTTTATCATCGGATTGGCGAACTATACTTTGTAAACAAAAGTCAATATGTGTTGCAAAAAAATACCCTTGTCTTATTCACGGGTAGTTTTGTTCCTAGTGCAAAAACTTGTGAACGCAAATAAGAGCGAATTGGGGTTTAGAGCAGATATAGCAGATATAACACCAATGGACAGCCCAGTCGCACGTTAAAAACAACCACCTTACTATTTGGCCCAATCCAACCCTATATTAAGTTATATTGTACTGTACAATACGTGCCACTATTTCGCGTGATGTCTCAAGCAACCTATATGAAACGAAATGGGCTTTCGTTAAGCTTTCCCAACCGCAAAAAGGATTGACGCTATCTTCCGTTTTTAACGTCGTTCGGCATTACACGCTTTCTGGATATTTCGCGTAGATAAGCCTGCGTATGACCCCCTTTAAGGATTCCTTCACTGCTATAGTAGCTTCAGAAACAAGGTGGCAGGGGAAAAACAAACTCCATAACAATAATAATAAATATTAAGAAACCTACACTAAATACCATTTAGCTTGTCAGCCGGAAATTTTTCAGTCCAAGCCAAATATTTTCCTATATTCCCCCACAAAGCTTAGCTGCAGTAATTGCCTAAATTGATGTGAACGAAGCTGGTACTTGGCAAGTTTTGGGCCTTCCAGAAGTTTTTATTATAGAGATTTATATTGCTAGTAACGCTTGACAATTTCTGGTCTCCCCCATTGGAAGAGGATCTAAAACCTGGGAAAAGAGGTTAAAACGACTCGGAAAGGTAATGAAAAACTTTGACATTGGTGGCTGTGTGTGGGTATATCATGCAGCTTTTACTACTCAGGTGTTTCGTGGGGAAAAGGTTTGATGTCGTAGTCGAGATAAAGTTGAACCCCATACAGTACTCATGGCTTGGCTTTTTACTGGTACTGATCGCCCAAAGATCAAGCATTTAGGGACATCATACTGAAATCCATCATTTTGGGGGCCTAGGCCGTTTGCCTTCCCTCCAAATCGTCCTCTGCCGTGGAGAAACCTTTCTTTCCCCCTTTTGGTTGGACACACATCGCACATATTTTCCTCGTTGGGCCTTCCATGGTGTATGTACTATGTGTCACTTGGGGAAGTCGAACCGACGTTGTGAAAAACCCACAACAGGAGTTTTAAGAGTCCGTAGGCATGAAAATATTGTGGTGGTTGACTTGTTTAAAGGAAGAGTCAGCCCTCCCTGGACTCTCTTCCGAGTCGTAGCGTCTTGCTTGAACGGTGATAAGCATCGCTGTTCCAAAGTTAAAGCTGAAAGGACATGTCTTTTTCCTGAACATTCTTTTGTCTTTTCCCCAAGTCTTCAACCCTCCCTGAGCGAATGTTAACAAGTTAAGGACGGGGGAAAATATGACATTATAAAAATCTAAACTTGAGAGACTCAACACGTCGACGAACGGGTGTTTAATACACTACAGTGTACTACATTCGAGCCAAGAATGAATAATTGACTTCTGTGCCCATTCAAGTCTTCCTCGAACTGCCGTTTCAGGCTCAAAAAAAGGGAGAAATTGGAACGAGAGGTAGCTGAATTTTTTTAGAACCGTTTAAGAAATAAAATACATCTAATTACGCTGAATTCTTGACAAGAATGGGTTAGTTTGCTGTCATGGTTTTGCTCATTCTAGATCCAAAACTGAATTAAAGCAATTTTCACGTAGAACATATATTACAGAACAATCCGTAAAAAGCTTGGCATCCAGTGCATTACAGTGGTTTTGTATGAACCGTAAATGGACAACATCGCTTTGGTGCAAAAGAAACAAAGTTTTTTACAATAAAACTTCTTTTGTCTGCATCATATTTTACTCTATTACACGGATTAAAAAAGGATTAAAAATCTTAATTAATAAAACAAATAAGTCTTTGTTATTTAAACGGGAATGTTTATGATAGACATGAAAGGATAAGAATGGCTAATAGAATTAAATGAAATTAGTTAATTAGAACACGTGCTTTTTTATTTTCGTTGACTGTGTGACTAACTTACATTCTACAATTGTAATCAGGAAATGAAACAGTTAAACCAGCTAGTTTCTGTTTTTGTCTTGTGATCCGTTAGTTGCATTCATAGTTTCTTTACAAAAGACTATCCAAACTCTAAACGCATCAAACCAAAAAGAAAAACATGGGCATGTAATAGAGAAGTCATAATGAGTGTGGTTCACATCCTTTTTAACATAAAAATGCATATCGAAATGAAAATGTACGATAATGAAGAAAATTACAAGAGCAGTTAACTTAACAAAGAAAAAACCCTTCTTTCAAAATATCGTTCTTTTTATTTTCTTAGATCCTTTCTAACCAGTGTCGGTCTTTGCTTTTTAAACTTCACAAAAAGTAGTGAAGAAATTAGTTCCGAAGCTGCTAGCGTATTTTTCTGAAGTTTTAATACGTATGAAGTAATTTTCATACTATTCGCCACTCCGAATAAGCATTACAATAACAACCATAGAACCCCACTTTTATAAGGAACGTGCCAAAATCAGATAAACATTCATTTCTCTTGTAATCTTCATTAATTTTACATGAAAGCTCTTTTCAAAAATAACTTCCATCATTAACTACGTTTTCGATTTTTTGCAGCTCCAGGTTACACGTTCTTCATATGTTTAAGAAATGTTGGAATGTAAGTTAGTTCATACAGTCAATGAAAATACAAAAGCATGTGTTGTAGTTAACTCCTTTAATTTAAGTCTATTAGCTATTTTTCTCCTTTCGTGTCTATCGACGGTTTCTATTTGTCGTGTAAAGACCTGGCTAAATTGGAGTCCGAAAATATTCGCACTTATTGAAAACGATTATCTTGACCGTTTAAAGAGCTACGCAATTTATCTAGGTTAAGCGAAAAGTAAGATTAGAAGGTAATTGAAACCGGATGCTTCTCCGTGACTATATTTGTGACCTAATAATATAGGGTAGAAGAAACGTAGGGTGTGGGAGAACTTTTAGACTTGGCTATCTATAAGAAAACTGGTTGTGGATGTTTCGTTATAATTTTATAGTGGAGTAAATAATTTTAGGCAAATATTCAGAGGGAAAAGTTCTTGATACAGGCTTGATTAATGTTGAAACCATCAAAACCTCAATTCAGTCAAGCGATCGTTATTTTCGTGAATAAAGTTTTCTTTAGGAATGCCTGACGGTAGTCAAAGTTCGAAACAATGTTCTGACATCGAGAAGGTAAAATATGATGCATACAACAGAAGTTTTATTGTAGGAAACAACTTTGTTTCTTTCGCACCAAAGCGATTTTGTCCATTTACGGTTCATTATACGAAACCACTGTAATGCATTGGATGTCAAGCTTTTTACGTACTGTTTCTTAATATATGTTCTACGTGGAGATTATTTTAATTCAGTTTTGGATCTACGGTGAACAAAAGCATGACAGCAAACTAACTCGTTCTTGTCAAGAATTCAGCGTAATTAGATGTATTCCATTTCTTTCATATACGGAATAGTGTTATCACTTGCAACTTGGTTCACAACTCGTGTCTTTTATTCAATCATGCTTAGATTAAATACCTAGAGTTCATCAATTATGATTTTCTTTTGCTTTGCCCCCTGTTTCTTTTGGCCATTGTGCTTAGTCGCGTACATAGTTATTTAAGAGGCAAAACCGGGTGTTTCTTAACTTCCAAATCGTCGCTGAAAACGAAACTTCTGGTATACAAAAGCAAATGGTCTAAAATACTTTAATTGTCTTCCTCGCAAAGTTCAACAACTCTACAAATCCAGATTTGCAACCCTTCGAAGAAGATTCTTACATGTTGGTGACCATCTATCAAAAAGCTATCCTACCATCGACCTGTTGGTCGTCAACCAACTTTAGCCATCCCAGCGAATGTGTCTCTAAGTAGTAAATTCGGACAAAAACTACACCCAAAATGTTATAATTATGCCTTCTTAACATACGAAGTCGACACCCGTCTCTAATTTGAATCTGACGCGAGATGAAACAGAAGCTGATTGCCGCTAAAGTGTTGCGTTGTCCAACGGTCATTGTACTGTGTAGCTATCATAGTTGATCACCACAAGAAAGCTACTATGGTTATTGGACTACTCCTCTGAAGGTTTGATTACCTTCTGGGACAATTAAGGAACTTCTCGGAGTTACAGATACAATGTAATGTGGAGTTGTATTTAGCTTAACCACGCAAAAAAAAACACTCCACAAAGCTTCGGGACCAACTCGGCGTTGTCTTAAGAAGACTTATCACTTTAATCCGTGCATAGCTATCACTTGCACGCAATCTCTTAAAGAACTACGCATTTCACTATCCAGAATCTGTTCTTTTTGTACCCAATTCCGTCTTCGCACTTACACATGACTTGTCCTTCGCATTGTGCAAGGGAGTTTTACCCTAAGTCTGCATCATAGTTGAGCACCTGGACTGGTTCAACGAGTTTCCTCTCGTTACCCTACCTGCAACGGAAAAAAGGGTTAAGAAAACAGGTAAAACCTCTTCCTGCTCTCGTACGTAAAAGACAAGAGCTTGGTTACCACTCTTCATTAATTTGTCCTGCGTTTTTTTTCTCCCTTTCTTGCTGTCGTCCTACTGCGTTAACATTGAATTGCTGTCTCGGAGTTAACGACCAAGGAAAACTTGCAAGGTGAACCTCGTGTGCATTTTAAGTAAGGGTGGAAGCGCATTGGGATAACGAGTTGTCAAGCTTCTGCACGGCAAAAAACAAAAAATGTAGCAAGTTTTTACGAAGGATGTCTTCCTGCCAAAATTATAATAATAAAAAACAACAACAAAGGATCACGGAAAACTGGTCAGGCGATTGACCCTAAATCCCTCCTTTTTATAAGACCTCTGACAAATTTCAATAAATTGCGACTTCTCCAAAAGCTCCGAAACATGAGAACCATAATGCTATAAAAATTCCTACCAAATTCTTCCCCTTAGAATTAAAAAGAATTGCTGAGGGCCGATCACGAGGCTCCGATTTTCCTTGTTGAGATCTATAGGGATCTACGACTAGGCTATGATAACCGCACCATATTGATGGTTGTAAAATAGATGCCAAACATTGTAGACGGGTCTTGTGTAGAGATGCCATATTAGTTTCCTTTTTCTTACAGGGAAAATATCTTAAAATGACTTACCCAAATTCTCAAAACGTGAAGCCTTACCCCCATTGTTGAAAATACGTGAAAAAAATTGATTCGCTCCGAGTAGACTGCGAAATGCGATGAGTACGTGTTCCCTGACTGTTTCAGTATTAACTACGCATATTTTGTTTTAGTATTTTAAGAACCCCAAGTGTGTCCCGAATGAGCACTGAAGTTTTCAAACAGACAAATATTTTTTTTTTTTAAAAAAAGTCTATTTTCTTTACCTACTTAACTGGGTAAATACCTTGTTTGACCATCGTTATATCATAAGCTGTAAGGTCTTTGAAATTTTCCCTGAAAAAAGTTGACAATTTTTGTTAATGTGTCAATTACTCTAGATTCAGAAAATGGCTACAAATAAAAACCACTGGAAATCATGAGGTCGAAGAAAATACGGCTAGTAGCTTATAACACAAAAACTTACATTGTTTAACAAAGGTTTTCAACACCTTCCGAACGCCGATCGGACAAGCGTGGCATTTCGGGTAAACTCATGAAGTCCTCGTTCATATTTACACGCGTCAAAACTAGACCGTATCTTATTAGCATTGGTGATCTCTTTTCAGATTCAGGTTTGTAAGACTTTAGAATTGTTTCGTACTTCAATAAAGGAGCTGCGTCAATAAATACTAGGAGCAATTGTCCTTGCAAACGACAGAATCATCACAGATCATGCATTAAGTGAATTACGAGCTATCTGGAGATTAAAACATTTTACAATTGTAGCGGAAAATTAAGGCCCACTACCCATACTTTAAATGTTTTATATCTTATAGAGTAGCAAGAAAACACGAGCTGCTTCTACATAATAGTTTATTGTAATTAGGAACAGGAATACGAAGTTGTTGCCAGATACGACAGCTTCTGTCATCTGTAAGGTGATGAGGGTTAAGGTCCTACTAGTCACTAGGGTCATATTTGGGGTTCTTACCCCACTTAATTATGTTACTTATCTTTTCCAAAACTCTTTCCCAAACCTTTCAAAAGATTAATCTAAAAGAAAAGATCCGCATGTTATTTAAATCAAATTCTTCCTGTTTTTTGTGAAAACTGTTCCAAATTTAACACGAGAGAACGCTACACTTTGCGAAAGGTTGGATTTTTTTTATGTGAAATCCCTCAGTAGTGTCAAAATTCATGAAAAATGCTAGAAATTTAAGAATATATGCTTAATGTGAAAGGTTGAAACTCGTGAAGCAATGTCAAATTCGTGGAAAGGTGGTAAAGTTCGTGATAGTTTGATTTTATTCGTAAAATTCTTCGTAAATATTTGATAATATTCGTACAATTCTTCGTAAATATTTGACAATATTCGTAAACTTCTTCGTAAATATTTAATAATATTCGTAAGAATAAAGTGAAATCCTGAAAATGAAGGAATTCGTAAGAAACTTACATTAGTAAAAGACAAGAAACTAGTGAACATATTGGTTGTTGAGTTCCAAGATGGAATGAACTTAGAAAAGTAAAATCAAGAACTCATTTCACTTTTCGTAAACATGGCAACTGTTGGTTCACTCCTTATGCGTGATTGTCATGAAAAGCCCCAAGATTTTCGAATAATGCAGGTCTCACAATAGGTGAGAATTGACCTTTATACCCCCAGTTAAATGGCTCAGGAAACGGAGAAATTGGGAGGTTGTCGAATCTGGGTGACCCCTTACATTAGAGAACGCACAAGGGGAGTTAAGCAGCGCGGCATTACTTCTGTGCATATGAGGAGGCCAACGATGAAAGCAGGCGGGACGTTACTTTGGCTTTTGGCAACCATGTTAAGCCAGCTACTTTGCTATTTTATTGTTGAGGCGGTGGGGAAGCGAAGTGAAGAGCAGGAGAGAAACCTGTCACACACTTTGAAAAGGCTCCAACAAGTTAACGTGGCTTCAGTAAAGGGGGCGTGGCCATAGAGGTAAAAAAGGTGAGAAAACTTGACGTTCGATGGA
The DNA here is from genome assembly GCA_020615345.1 of Triops cancriformis. Taxonomy (NCBI): domain Eukaryota; kingdom Metazoa; phylum Arthropoda; class Branchiopoda; order Notostraca; family Triopsidae; genus Triops; species Triops cancriformis. The sequence continues at coordinate 73,922 of JAHZNP010000176.1, read as the reverse complement.
CACTTACCAAGTTACAGCGCTCAAGTTACAGCTTCCTTAAACCTTCATTTCCATGACTATAGTTGGGATGATTGACAGGTCGTTTCGGGCCCCGGCTGTAGCACTTCTGCACCTGCTTGGACCCATTTCCATTTTATGGGACCTTATAAATTCATACGTGTTTCTCGGGGACTGCGTAGATAGAACTTCACCTGATTTATAATAGTGCAAATGGGGGAGAAATTTCCTTTGGGAAAAATTTTTGCTTGGAATTTTGATTTAATAGTGTCAAGTAATCTTTATTCTCACGGAAACGTCTCGTGAATTGGGTCCCGTCTTTGGAGCATGTCTCGAAAAGAGGGTCCGTGTGTTGAGGGAGCAGCGAAAGAACGCAAAAAAGAGCGAAGGGGCCTAATAACAGCTATATCAAGGTGAAGTGATGTTGAAGAGCCTATAAATATTATACGAGAGGATGTTCAGCATGTTCTATTGACGGGATATGTAAATACAAGGGTGAGTTTTTTGAAAAAGGGGCCCTTTGGGGAGGGATACTTCCCTTTTCTTGATCGAAAGAAAGAACCTGTTATGATTGAAGTCTCTATAATGCCTCGTGGATCGGCGATATGTATGTAGTGTGGGTTGGTTAATGAAGGGTAAGATTTTTTTCCCCTTCTTCCCGGGTAAAAAGAAGAGTGACTTGACGTTTTGCACTGATGGGCATCACTTTTCCGTGTTTCACACGTCTCTTAAGTTGTAAATTTAAGGAGGAATGAGAACATAAAAAAGTTACCTTTTTAAATTTTTATTTATTCCAACGAAAAGTTTCTTGTTAGGTTCGGAGGAAAAGGAAGAGCTAATTGACTTTGAACATAAAGCAACGGTTTACCGTAGGCCCCAACAGGTAGAGACATTTTTTGGAGCATATATATGATTCTAATGAGCAGTTCATACTTTTCTTTTTCAAAAAGAGAAGTTCTCTTTTACTTTTTTTAATTTTTTTTTAAAGAACGCTTTCGCCTTTAAGTTAGACGTGGTTGTACCCTTTTCTGGGCCGGGAAATGTTAAATATCATTCAGATTATTTTTTCGTTTCTTACCTTCAAGCATTAGAACATACCTTATATCTGCAGTTGTCTTTCACGCCGTTGACACACAAGAGCTATAACGTGAAGGGACATCAAAGGATGAAGGATATTTGATTAAGCTTAAATTATGAAGTTGAATTGAATTTAAGTTGTTGGGGCTTTGAACATGGAGGTGTGGTGTGGCTAATTGAACTGTTACTTTGAGAAGCGTTGACGTTAGACGGCTTGCTCGCTTTTTGGGTTGATTGAAATGCAGATGAAGTTCTTTCTTTGAATGGGATGTTTGATGTGAGGAGCTCATTAAAAGGCCAGAGCTATTTGTCAAGGAGAATTTACAGACCTACAGGTTAATACAGGTTGACGAATTGAAGATCGTGAACTCGTTAAAGTCTCGGGGCAGAACAAAAGCGCTAGTTAGTAAAGTGGAAGAAATTGATTCTTTGCTACTCTTTTGTTCCGCTTCGTTTACTAATGTCATACTGCAGTAAAGAGTAGCACTAGTTCTAGAAGACCAAGCATGCTAGTGCAACAAACGACAAATGTGCAATATTGCACTGCCTGTACGTCTTTGCATGCAATAGTAAATACGCTCACCAAAGAAGTGGTTAGTAAGAATAATCACAGTGAATATTTTCATTGATGTACATTATTCGCACTCGTGTTACCAATTTTTCACTTTTACTTATTTCACTTTGCCACTGAAAACTTTTTAAAATGTTATTTTTTCGTATTACTGCGGATGTATTTTGCTTTGCAATACTATTCAAGACTTGACAGTGTGCTACTTTGTATTATTCTTTATATTGAATTATCTGTTTTATTAATTGTAGTTTAGTAGACTTTAAGTTTGTGAGTCCGATGCAAGATCGGATCAGTCGTATCTTGAAAATGTGCTAGCATCGGATTGAGTTTCATCGAGCAAACGGCAATCCAACCAGCACTGAACGGAAAAGTTCTGAATGGTTGCAAAAGTATGCAGCCATTCAGAACTTTTCCGTTCAGTGCTGGTTGGATTTGCAGTGTAAAGATTGCAAATTACTATCGACAGTCAAATACCTCGATTTATTGGTACTTGTGTACCGATATTTTTTTTCCTATTTACTAATTCTCCAAAATAGCCATCTTCCAAAAATTTACCGTTGTCATTTGTACCACCTTATCGTATGTTCCTATTTTCAGACGCCAGAGCCTGTCCAATGGCGAAAAAAATGGGATGGTGGCCCACAGGGGCGTATTTAGGGGGGTTTGGGGGGTTCGAACCCCCTCCACCCCCCCGAAATTTTGATTTCATAATGGGGCACATAGGGGAATGACCAAGTGTCCCAAAAATTGCATTTTAACCCCCCCCCCCCCCCGAAACTCCTAACCCCCCTCCCCCCGAAATGAAATCCTGGACGCCACTGGTGGCCCAAACCGAATTTTTGCACGGTAGGAATATATAAAATTGGTGAATAAAAATGTATGTCGGCAGTTTTTTCAACCAAATGATCGGATCTGGGGTTTACTTAAATCTGGAACTAGATTTTTTTGTAAACTTGCTTGTCTTGATCTGATCGTACTGAAAAGTGTTGACGAGGGATCGATAGTGTCCTAAGGATCCAGTGGAAATTAAAGATTCGGAATGCTTCTGATAATGCAAACATTCTTCCTTGAAAAGAAACATTTATTTCCCATTGGAAGACGTGCTATTCTTTCGCAAACGACTCAAAAGAATGCTTTCAGTGAGAACTTTCATTGTTACCCAGTGCCGTGTAGTTGGCATAGAGCCGTTTGCTTTGGCCGTTTCTTACCCGAGTGCTGCACGTTTCACGACGGGAGTGAGCTTCTAGCTCGATTTCGATTTTTGAAAACACTTACCGAATTAGAACCTCCGTGGTATCCTAACTTTTCTTTCCCCATCAACTGTCGACTTTTAACTATTTTTCAAAACATGTTTAATAAATTATTAACATTATTTTAAAATAATGTTATTCTTCATTTTCTGACATTTTCCTTTCTAACACCATAATCCGTTAACTTTTTGTAAGGCGAATATGAATGATTATAAAATTGGTACATTATCTCTATTATATTTTGCAGCTGGCTTGGATTGTTACAAAATTAGAAGCATCCCCAAATTTCAAATATAAAACTTCGAGAATTGTCTACGTATGGATGTGAGATCTCGTAGAGGATTCAGTACGGTGTAACCTTGGTCACGCGTTGGAATCTCCACTAATTCCCACTTAGGTGTTCTTTGGGGCTTGCTTCACTTTCATAATTAATTTCTCGGGGATGAGAGCATTATAGAATCACAAAAAAAAATTAAATAAAAAAAGGAGTGAAAAGAAAAAAAATTTAAGACAGGATTGTGGGCATAATTCTTGATGTAATATTGCCCCAACAGGGCTGGGTTTAGTGTTTGCGTGAAGTGCGTGATGTGTTGGGTTCGGGCACCGCCAGCCCCTCTCCTTTTATATCCTCATTCATTAATCCTAAACTTTCAATGCTGCATGTTGGGCCTTACAGACCGGCCCATAACTCATCGCCAGCTCCTCGTTATGCACACCCCAAACACAGGACTTTTAAAACGAGTGTTGCACGCAGCCAAAAGATCAGTTCTCTATAGACAAACCATCCCTTTCTCATCATTTTTTCTGAAAAAAGAATGATGCTACCCAAATTTTTTTTCGGAATCCACTTCTGGAATATACTGTTCTGCATATTCTTCCGTGAAACAAAACAAAGCCGTGAATAATCCTCCAAAATACTAGAAAAAGAGCCGGACTAGGTGAAGCGTTAAAAATGTGCTAGAAGCCCCCCAAACTGCATATGTTATTGGCGTTCAGTAATAAAAATGCCCTTAAACAAAAGAAATATGTCGGTAAAAAGAAAAAAAGGGAGGTAGATCCCGGCAGAATGTAGTTCGTGCGTTGTTAGTTAAAGAAGGGAGTTGGAGAGAGAGTTTGGCCAAAACTTGGAAGAGAGCGAGTCCTAACACTATAATAAGATAGATGTATACCTTGCATATCATTACACCATCGCCGTCAAAAGCATGAACAATTTGTGGGCCTTGTCCAAAAACGTTTGCTTGTCCAAGTTAAAATCTTTTGCTCTACTCCTTTCATTATTTTCCCCTTCGTTGTACTCTACTGCGTTGGGAGCGAACGTTTTAACAATGAAAACTTCATCTAACGGCCTGCTACTCGTGACTGGAAAAGGCTCAATTTTCTTTTCCGGCCCTTTTTGCTTTGTCTTCATCTTCATCTTCATTGGCTGGTTTGTCCCAACACTTTGTCAAAAAATTATGGCAGAATTTCTGTTCAAAATTACGAATCTTGCCTTGCCCAAGCTAGTCTTGAGTCGCTGCTTTTTGAGATTTTCATTGCTGCTAACAATGAAACCTTACGGATACGTTACAGTGTTTGTACGCTTGGGTGAGAACCCAGTAAATTCAGTTTTTTTTTTGCGATAAATGGGTTGGAAAGAGCGTAGCCGAATTAACTTTTGGGTACGGTTTGTTAAACGTGAAATGGTGGGATAGGAAATCAACTCTTTTGGTAGATAATAGACATTGTAGATTGAGTTTGGTTATAGGTAGAGTACAACAAACCTCCTTTTAAACCTGATCTTTCAACTCACGCTCTTGGTGCTCCCCAAACCTATCATTACACATGCAAGGCAGAGCAGTGCAGGGGGATGCACACATACACACACACACGCCTCACCTTATTAGGTAGGAAAGTCTTGTGTCGCACCTACAACAGCTATACCACCTTCCTATAAAGTTCTGTTTTTTCGACGTCGAAAAATCGCCACTTCCAGCCTAAACCATAGGTCTTGCCCATGGTGATTTCTCAGTGAATTACGACGACCAGTTTCATATTAACTGAAATCCCCCCCCCTTTTTTTAATGAAGTAGAAAATGCAAATAGACCTGGAGTGAAAAAATAAATATAACAGAAGGTATTTTATTCAGAACATTGTAACTATGAGCGTAAGCTTTCTCACATACAAGAGTAGAACTCCAAGAGAATTATTATAATATAATGTGAACCTCTTTCTGTGATAGTAGTCCAATCAGATATTTATCAGTGTGCCAAATGCAGTACTTGTGCTAATGAGACCCTGCCCTTTCTCTTTACTGAGTCAAAAGCCATTTACGCGTGAAAATGAGCAGTGTCAAGGAGACAAATAAGTGTCAACAAGACTATTAGGGGAAGTAACAAACCCAGAAGGTGACTTGAAGTTCATTTGTAACTGTTGAGCCAATGCTTGTCACCCTGTGATATTATGTGGAGCAACGTGATGGAACGTGTGTCTTCTGAATCTAACAATTAACATGTTCAGTAGATTGATTAAAATCAGTTCTTTTAAGTGTTACTTTTTTGCGATAATCGCCATTCTTAAAACTGTTAGTTTAGTAATGTTAAAATGAAGGTGGTGCTAAGGTTGTACACACATTTGGTACGTTCGTATTCATGTAATCTGAGTGCGTTGCTAAATTTAGATATATTTATATTATATTTAGTTTATATTTAGAATTATATTTAGAATTATTGACCTTTTTATTCTTGTTCGAAGACCAGCGTAGGCTTTCGCCTATTGTTAGCTTTGTGTATTCCGTGACACTGATTATTTACAAAGCTTAACTCGCGATCTGTATGAACTCGCAAATGATTTATCGTAATTTTTTTACAGATTTTTTTTTCAATTTTTCTGTCTTTTTATATCCTTAATTATCGCCTTTCTCTTTGTTAATTTCATTGGTTCCATTGTTTAGAAGGTTTCAAGACCTGGGAGTCGGAAAGATGTATATATGGACGCGACGCCGGAAGAATGTAATGTTTGCATAACAATTCAGCGTAATTATGCTGGTTTCCAACTACACAAGCCACGAAGTTAGTAACACATAATTAACCTTGGCTAAAAATAGTAGTCACGGTCAGTACAATTAAGGGCTTCACCCCTTAATCCCCCACCCAAGAATACATACCCGTTTTGGTACGTCCGTTGGTATCTTCACTCATTACTGCGTCATTAACTGCAATTATAGAACAAACGGCTTTTTAACATTCGTAATGCTTCAGCTCTTTTATTTTTTATTTTCTACCAGGTTAGTGCGTGGGGTGTATTACAACATTACAGCTTCCTGCCGTATAGAACAGTATAACAGAGAACGTGATGACCACTCGCACTGACCCGCGTATAAGCGAAACCAGCGACTGCGTACAGGTCGTGATAAATTGGAGATTTCCTGCATTAAAAGATTAAAAACTAAAAGAAATAGTAGCAAATAAACAACAATGTAAAATTATTTTGCTTAAATAAAAAAATGGAAACTTGTTCAAATCCTAATTATGGAGAAAATTACACAGCAAATATGAACGGCAGACAATTACAATACTTATTTAAATGTCTGCTAATTCAGCAAGTGGTAAAACCATAACAATTTCGAGAACAGGAAGGTGTAACTAGGCGTGTCTTGGCCGTCTTAAACTACAATACGTTGTCCTTGTGTCGCTTATACAGTTGTCTGCACCAGGAAAACCGTGTTTCAGTGTTGGTATGCGTATCTCCGTACACTCTTAGCTGGTCCTCTTATTCTGTTTTAAAGAGGCCTTTTAATATGTATACTATGTGTGGTGGAGTTATTGATGCATTCTTTTATTGCGATAGGGATGAACTCCTGAAAATTTATGGGCATTCTTGTGGGTTGAGAAGAGGTACTGGGCGTGTTGGGGGGAGAAAATGCGATCCTTCGACCATCCATGTCTTATTACATCCAAGTCAGCCCACTTTTTTTCCTCTAGAGAGGGTCCCTTTTGTTTTTGTTGTAATTTTTCACTATTTTCCTAATATATCTCTTATTTCCCCTCTCTCTCCCTGCGTCTGTCTCGTTATCGAAAACGAGAAAATGTGCAATATTGATGTGCATCGGCCTCGTGGCTTTTGAAGCGAGAGGGAATGAGAGAAAAAGGGGGTGTCACCGAAGCATCATAAGTTTCCATCATGGTCCGAATCAGAAAAGGGGGTGGCACCTTCTGACAAGGCGATCCACACGTGGAAACTGGGAAATGATAGCCAAATACGAAATTCCCTCTCTTACATATACACACCCGCATTCCCCATTTTTCTACTTTGATAATTACTTGGCCCCAGAAACCTTTGCGTGCACAAAGCGTTTACATCTTATTGCCGAGATAAAATGTACAGCTAATTATCTGCAATTGTTACGTGGAAGATAGGAAACGAAGGAGGATTCTGATTAGAAGTATTGGAAGTATTTACGACGAACGTCCCCAGCGAGAGTTTACTGAATAGGAAATTGGTGTTTCGGTAAGAAGACCAAGCTTTTATTATTCCATATTTTTATTTTAAATACCTTTCATACAAAATTGGAAAAATAATAATAAGTATAATATAATCTACTATTAACTCTATTATTTACTAACTCTTTTAACTAGTACCACCAATTGTTTTATTGAAAGTGATAATACAAACGAAAGATCAGCTAATAAAAGAATCATCAACAGGCGGACGCGAGCGAATTCACACATTTTCTGAAAAAAGATTTATATATTATTTCTTTGTAGCCAATTCTTAACTCGTAATTGGGATTTAATAGATATTATTTAATATACATGATTATTATACTTTCAGTTTCTTACCGAATTTATTGTATGTTGTTTAAAGTTGCCACTTACCAAGAAGTACAAATAGACGAAATATGATTGTGTGCTTTTCAACTTTCACAAAATAGGGCCAGATGGAAAGAACGTCCAAATGATAGTCTCGTCAAATTTTTTAAAAGGATCTTTCAGTGTCCAGAAGAGCTCGTGCTAAGTATTGAGTACGTAAATTGGAGACAAAAAGCTTGCAGAAGGAAGAACGTAGGACTGAACAGAATGAAAAGGAGGAAAAAGACCAAAGTGTGGATCCGTCCCAGGATGTGATTCGTTTGTAGTACCTAGCATTGATTTTGTGGGGGTTTTAATGGTGGCTCATGCTCATTATCACCTAATAGTTATTGTGTACATAACCGTGCATATTCTTGTTAGGTCGTGCGCTTTTACGTATATGCGCATTTCCATATGGACCAGAGCAACATTTCCATTCGTAAACACAGGGTTTCGACCCTGTCGGTCGTAAATTTCCAACGCTGTTTTTTTTATTTTATTTTTCTCTTTTCCCCCTTGATGCGCCCTTTGTTCTCTCATTCTTCACTTTTCGGTCTGATCCCACACAAAATACGGAAGATTTTGAATTTTCATTAGAATTTAACCGCAACAGCAGCCTGATTAGGCAGCGGTCGGTCCTCATCGCCAACTATCCAAAAAAGAACCAAAATACCCCAAACGAATGGCCCCAAATCTTTGAAATACAGATGTGTCAATTGTAGGCATGCTTGTTATATGTAGTTGATCTCGTGTAGGTAATCAGTTAAACTCATTGTGCAATAATAATAAACTCATTGTACAATAATTTTAAACTCATTGTACAATAATATTAAACTCATTGTACAATAATTTTAAACTCATTGTACAAAAATATTAAACTCATTGTAGTACGAACGCACAATGCCCTTAAATATCCGTATGCCAGCGCCACGGCAGTTGTGCGAGCCGTGTCCCACGTCATCTTCTTCCGAACGTCCCATGACCCGTAGCAAGGCTTTCGCAATAGGAACTTTCATTGTTAGCAAGTTGCGTTCCGTGGCATAGGGCGTTTTGTTGTGGACGTTATTTTTTTAGACTGCTGTGTCATCGGTGTCACTCAGTTATTTCGCGTTAGACGTGTAAAAGCTTTAAAATACCAACAGAAAGCATATCAAGACTATTGTCCCACAATGAAAAGCTTCCCCGTGGCTAATTTCACGCTCTTAACTATAACCCTTTCGTAAACGCTGGAGATGAAATGTTCAATCGGTGATAAAGTGCCCTGTCTTGAAGATCTTAATTGGCTCTAAAAGCCCAATTAATAGCTGTCTCCCTTTCAGTTTGGGAGATTATCTCATATCACTTTAGGAAATCCATTAAATTGAAACCCAATCTGTTGGAAATTGTTTTCCGCGGGCTCTATCAAAGATCTTCATTCCTCCTAGTCCCCATTTCGCGCAAGCTTTTATGGGTGCGTAGAGGTTTTTCCGAAAAAGAAGACAGACCACGTCCACGTCGATATGGATGAAAATTTCCGTGCTATAAACTTTTGGTGCGAGCATAAAATCTCTTTATCCATGGAAATGAGGACCTTGTTGTGTTGCTGCTTGTGCCTTTTCTTTTTGCTAAGCCAACGAAGGCTTCTCGTCCAGTTATATCGCAGACGCGACATTCGATCTTATGGAAGAATGTAACGCGCGACAAAAGATTGAGAGACCAACATCTTTATACGTAAAAATACGTGTGATGTCCTTGTCTTGTAACCTCTCGCCCAGCGCATTGGGTTTTGTTTCTTTTATTCGTATTTATGAAGGTCTGTTCCCTAGAAACCCATCGTAACTCGAGGCCACCGCAATCCGAGACCGGTTTCTTTTCTCTGTTAAATCGCCGTAATTCTAAAAAATTTCCTATACAATAAATCCTAAACACGCAACCTCACTTTGTATTACGAGTAAAAAAGCACAGTCCTACGCCAAATGCACAGCACTTGGGTGAGCTCAGGCGCCCTTACGCCTGCCAATTGCACCATAGCTCACTAAGGCTGTGTTTCCACTGCCAACTCAACTCGAGTTGAAGTGGGATTTCAACCTGAGTTGACAAACTCACGTGTTTCCACTGGCCAAACTCTAGTTCAAAGGGGGGTTTGGGGAAGGGTTTGTCAACTCCACTTCGGATCAGGGGTCTAGGCCAGCAGAGGTGAGTTGAGGGATGTTCCGCGTCAAGACTCCAGAGGGGATGGGTGAATTGTAAATAAAAGGAAGTTTTGTTGACAAACATAAGTGAATTTGCGTTAATAAATATTGCATTTCAAGTAAAATATATTTTTGTATACATACTAGATATAAGTCATTGCCACACACAATTGTCCTTCCAACTTTTACATAAATTTAGTTTTACTGTAAATTTTCAATGAGCCGTAAAAAGTAAAGTTGTGTAATGCGGCATTATAAAGGAATTTTGCGTTTTGCAGGATGTTTTCCGTCAACGTTACAATGCCTAAATACTTCGTATTTGTTTATAATATTCCTATCTTAATATTATATTGTATTAGTGCGTGCAATACAACGATTTATAGTCCTCAATTACAAGTTATAATCGATTTCAACTTCAACTCAATTGAGTAGTACTGACGCCTATTGGGATGCGAGTTGA
>JAHZNP010000176.1:0-63469 GCA_020615345.1 Triops cancriformis | reverse complement strand
CGGCTAAGCAACTCCCACGAAGGGAAGATTCACTATTGCCCATGCTGACTCTCTGTAGAAGGCAACTCCCAGGAGGCCAACTGATTCCACAGTTATCGAGTCCAGCGAAGAGTCTTTTCATTGTTGTTAACAATGAATTCTCTCTGTCAGCCAGCTTGCGTGAAGTGTATCGTTCTTCCATTCTCAACATTCAATTGGTGTTTTATCAAATATAGTGCCATGTTTTTTTGGTTTAATTACGTAAATCAGGATTGTTTTGTAAGTGAAACATTGTTTCTTGCTTTACAACTGACAGAAAGTAGAAACACTTGACTTACGAGATGATAGGTAGAGTGGACTGTGCAAGGTGTTTTTCGGGAATTTTGTTTGTTGAACACGGCGAAAAAAATCTTTTTTTTCTTTCTGAATGATCATATGCTTGCGCATAATTGGATCCTTTGGTTCGGGGCATGTATTATACGTTAGTTTTTCTTCCTCTCGTTCGCCTCCTCAAGTTGATGCACTTAACTAGGAAAGAAGTGTTTCGTAGACAAAAGCTTTGTGGAAAGAAAACGGTGGAGTCGTGCTTGGACGTCGTTCATCTATCTCAACTCGGCCCCCTCTTTACCATACGGGTTAGACGAGGGGGCGTGTCGCGAGGTTCCAGGGCTCGAAAATGGGCAGTTCCCGTTCCCCAAGGGGGCGTAACCGCTTCATAGCTTCTAAATGAACTTGCAAATTGAGGGAAGCCCCCCTTTTTCCCAATAAAAAAAAGTTCCTGCGCCTTAACAAATTTTGTTGGAACACATTTTCCAGACCACAGGGAAAACATTCACGCATTCAGTTTTGTTTGTGTTTTCATAGAACGGTTGAGTTTATGTCTGGCACAGTGTTGGGGTGAGCTGTAAAGGCACTGGGCCTGAAGGAGGTTATAGATTAGCGATTAAAACCAAGCGTGCGCTGGCAAATGAATCCCCTCACTTTGTGACGTGCGTTCAAGTCACCAGAGAACGCAAGCATTAGCGGAACGTGGAGGAGAAGAAACGGTCTGGGTTGTATTAAGATGCTACAGAAAATGTTAACGACGGTTTTTATTTTGTATTTATTCTCCATCGATAGGAAATTTATGACATCCTTGGCCGAGTCCTTCACTTTTTTATTATTTTTTGTTGGTGCCTCAATGGTTTCCATAACCTTTTCGGCTGATAAAGAGAGAGCGAGAGAACATCGCAAGGTGGAGGGGAAAGAATTAACGAGGCGCCAAAAAACTCATCGCCCTTTTTGCCAAGACTTTAGCTGTCGAGAGAGTTAAAAAAGTTTTATGTGAAACGTCGTCCCAATTGCGGCACACGAGTTATTGGATTCGGACCCTCGCAAATTCAAGTATCAACGTTCGCTCGCTCTCTCTTGCTCGCGGTTCGAGAGATGGAAGAGTTTTCTAACAAGCCATTAAACCGATAGACATCTTTCTTTTACACTGAGCTATGAAAAGATTAACACACTATTTCACGCGTACATTAAATTAGTTAACTCTTTTTCTGCCGAAATTGGAAAGCGAAACGGACAAGACTGGAACATGCTGGCGAATTAGAATTAAAGACTTCTAACGATTCCTTAAATATACCTATTCACTCCGAGCTAACAAGTTATAATCCGTAAACGTTATCCTCTCTAACATGCTAGATGTACTTGCTAAAAACCTACAATTCGCCACAAATTTCGGCGACGCATGTTTGGAAAGCAAACTCAGGAGCGGTAACTTTAAAAAGATGATAAAAACAACTCTATAACATTCAGGATACTCATTAATTACTGCTCGGTGCTTATGCTTCAAATCAGTATAGAAATTAACGTGCAGAAAAAGATACTTTTAGCCATATGTATTCCATTATTTTTATTTATCATAAGTACGTTTACTATTCTACCCAAGCCTGCTTGAATGAAAGCAACACTTTGCTCATGAATATTAGTACGAGCACGTTGTCTGCTTCTTTTAAAGACAAACTTGTCTTTTTAAACTTTAGAATGAATCACGCAAGAAGCTTGAATCAATGGGAGACATAAATCACTTTACCATGCGTTAACATTTGGGGTCGTAGGTGTGATTTCTTTTTAATTGTCAGATTTCCTCTTCACGTCGCACCGATGGCCAACGATTAATTAATTCCTTAACTGTGGTAAGTTAAAACCCTGGGTCTCGTCATCACAACGTTGTTTACGACCTTGTTATGCGCACAAGCTCTAAATCACAAGAATGGACCTTATGGGCCCGCAAAGTCTCGTAACGCCGAAGCCAGAAATATGCGAACGCCGACGCAGACGATGAAGAAGTCACTTTCGAGACGACTGGTCCGAACTAGCTTTGACAGATCGGAATTTCTAGTAGTCGACCGGTAATGCGTTTCGCTTTACGTCGACGAACTCTTTCATTTTCATTTTGCCTTCTTCTTTTTTCTTTTCTTCTGTAGGTCTCTTTCCAAACCAAGCGAAAATCAATCGCCCTGTCTTACCTGTCGTCATTAGCGCAAGACTGCGGACTCTTAGCCAGGCGTCTACACATTTGACACTTACTTGGCGAATCTTCGTAGTACGGAAGAAGGCAAAACCCGCCCCAAGCTTACAAGAAGGAATATATCTCAAGCCTCCTTCCCCAAACCACATCTCCTTGTTTTTCTTCTATACTGGCATCGGGTCCAACCTTCTGATTAAGTCTTGTGGAAAAATACCCAAGGAGCTTGAAAAATACCATGGCAAGCACAACTCGTTATGCAAATTTTACAGCTCATCGTGAGTTGGATTTTCGTGGCTTTTCCCGGTGCAGTGATTGGCTTTAGTCAAGACATATACAACACAAACCAAGTAGAAAAAAATAAAACTTGTCCAACGCTCTTTTTTGATATCTTTCTTTTCTCGAACAACATTCCTTGCATTTTTAAATTTTTCAGAAAAGAAAGAAGAAAAAATCAGCCTTAAGGATTCCAAGAAAAAAAATCTATGAAAAACAACTCCAGAAAAAGGGAGAGCCGTAGGTTGGGTTAGTTTTTGAGAGTGGAAAATTGCGCGAAGGATTAGTTGTTATTATTATAAGGTTTTAATAGGAGAGCTGAGCGTTTGGAAAGGCAAACGAGGAGGTGTGATCTCCTCCTCCATGGGATCCTACTACACTCTTAAACCGCCTGTGGTATGTTGGTAAGGCGACCAAAAAGGGGCCCTGGATCTTCTGGAAGGCAGGAGGTCACAGGTCAAGTGGTGCTATCGAACTTTGCCTTGTTAAGGAGCCAGTTTACAATAGAGCGCAACATGTGATTACAGCCAATTCATCACCGACTTGAGTAAATGCAATCAGGTAAGTTTTTCGGGGGGACTACCTTGTCCTCGAGTTCCCTCTTTAGGGCAATGCAGAAGACTGAGCCGAAGATGAGGAGTCAGAAGGCGGAAAACTGGGAGAATCTTTCGGGGGCTACCCCCCCCCCCCAAACGTTTTTCGTTTGGAGAAACAGAATATGGAAAGAAAATTATGTTTTCCCCCAGTTATTGGGCATTCAAAGCATTCCTTTTGTGTTGCCGAGGCGCCAAAGGTATATATGGGTCCTGTGTGTAGGTAAAAAGGTACAAAATTTTAAGAGGCGCGAAATGGAAGCTAAGAGCAGGAGAATACCAGCAGCCAGTCAGGTTCAAGAAGGGGGGGGGGGAGCCCTTCGCATGACAATGCCAACAACTCCATCAAAGTAGAGTCTTTTTATCCCTTTTGGGTCTCTGTCGACCATGGAGTGCAAGACAACAGGGCTTGGTGTTGTTTGGCCTGCTTTTCCAAACTTTCCTCTATGTGTGTGTGGTGTTTACACAGTTACGGATATGTATGTCTTTGTCATCGAAGTTAATCACTTCCTTAAAGAGGGGGGAAGAACAGAAAGGGTGCAAGGGTTTCTTGTTCAGCAGCACTTACAGAACCAAAATCGACTTGATGGCTCTTACTATTATTGTCAGGCGAGAATGAAAAAATCTGGTGATAGTTACAAGGCAGGTTTACAGTGGATTTGCGGTTTCTGCCAAAGTTTAGTGTTTGAGACTTAGAGCTTATGCTGCTCTGACGCGAAAGTCTAAAAACTTATCGATTATAAATTTTTCTTGTCCAATTTAAAAGTTCGCACTGATGTAGTCCCACAGACTGCATTAACACTCTCAGTATTGGTGTGAGTATATATAAGACATACAAGGGAAGGACATAATATTGGGCCGAATAATGTTCCCATAAGTGTATATGGACTAAATTGTGAGTTTATGGATATCGTTCAAGAATGTTTGAGTGAATGTAAGTGAATCAGCTTCACAAAATAAAGCAGATAACTGAAAATAAAACTCAAGCTAAAATAATCTTTTTTTTAACGCAAAAAATTGTCGAGGATTATTCGATTGAGTAGCTGGAAAGTTCCGAGTAGAATCGAAGGTATGGAAGCATGAAGAAAAAATAGGCTATATAAAAGTCTATCATGGTGCGCTATAGTGTTCAATTGATACTATAATATCAGTCGAAAACAACCTACAATAAAGTGGTCTATCACAAATTTGTATTACAAGAAACAAACAAACAAAAAAAAACAATCTTTTGAAGTATTGTTACAGAAAAGTTTTTACCAGTTTTTGTTGCAGAATGAATCACTATAAATTCACATATTTATTTTTTACAGTATAGGGGTAGGGTTGTCTAACAGCTTGATATGGTACCCAATCTAGTCAGGCAAGAACGGTTACCGAACACCAAAACTATAGATGACGAGGCGCTCGTTCTCACTTTCGCACCCAAAGCAGTCGTCACTGTATTATCCTCACCTAATTTTCCTACCTGTTTACCTTTCGCCCAGTTACTGCTTGGCTCTCATGAAATAATTTCAACAATATCATGAAATTGTGGTATTGTAGCAGAGCCACTTTTCATTCAAAACCTAAATTTCGTGGAGATTTGGAAAATGGTCTTAAGCTGCATTTTCGGGGAAAAAAAACTAAAATTCTCGTCAGTTGTCGTAAAAGCTTGCGAAGAAACAGAA
Organism: Triops cancriformis; assembly: GCA_020615345.1. NCBI lineage: Eukaryota > Metazoa > Arthropoda > Branchiopoda > Notostraca > Triopsidae > Triops > Triops cancriformis. The sequence goes on along the minus strand of JAHZNP010000176.1, from coordinate 58,445 downwards.
GCAAATGACAGCGAAACGAGCTAAATGTTACCAAATCGCTAATTTAATGTCATTCGAGGATTGTTATTTCCATTTTTTCTACAAGGACGGTTTACACAAGTCTCGTCTCGGTTTACACGAGGTCTTCAGGAAAGAAATGGCCGACTTAGCTTCGCCGTAACTTTTTATACCGTATGAAAACTTTGGACAATGTAGAAGGAAATTGCAATCAAAAAGCATCTTTGTAATTATACAATTTAGAATTAACATTGTCCTCTTGAAACATGTTCTCGTTGCATCTGAGAAATACTAGTAAGGCTTAAGACTTGTACGGATGACGTCTAACGATTTCTAGTTTCTACTTGCAGAGCGTAAGTAAGAACTCAATGTGGCTTTGCCGGTAGAATCTAAAAATCGTTAGACGTAAAGCTTTTATAGTTCTTCGAAAATGGTATCCAAGGCGGTATTGAGTCATGATTTCATAACACTAACGTTGCAAACAAGGTTCTATACATGTTTTAACTTTCGCTGTTTCACAATATTCTCTCTTTTATGTCTGTCCTTCAATACATCGAGATCCATGCAACGTTTCATAAGGACATTGTAAGCCATCAAAACCACGTATTATCCTCAACTGCAGCGTCTCTTCCAACTTTATATCCACGTTGGAGTACTTTTGCGATACGTGTGACATGGTGACGCCATTATTCAAACGTCAAAGTTCCTCTAAACAAACGTGTTTCTTAGTATAGAAAAACTCCCGAAACCCTCGTTATTCCCTCCCCGTAACTTTTTCCTTTCGTCTTTCTTCTAAACTGAGAAAGAAAAGAAAGTCTCGTTTCCGTTAGTGTGCAATTATGGAGCGTCCCAGTAACTTTTCTGTCAGTAACGGGATCACCAAAAGGGTCATCCCAATCAAGCTGGTGGACCAGTTGATGAGTTCAGCGGGATTCTTCACGACCTGGGTGAGCGCACGTGCGCAATCTCACCGTCATCGCTTTATACAGCAAAGGAAAGTCTTCTCCCGGGACGGTTGGACAGAAATTGGCCTTAAATTAAAAAAAGCGCCTACATTCTGAAAAAGTGTACCTAAAACGGGTACCTCCTTGAGCACGCAAAGGAAGTCCTTGCATCTTGAAGAAGTAGAAGAAGAAGCAAGAGAAAAAGAATTGTAAACGTAACGTGAAAGAGAGAGAGAGAGTGAAAAGTTACAGCTTGGGGTTTTATAGTTTCAAGCATCCCCCTAGAAGATAACTTGGTCATCTTGGATTAATTAACCCCCTACACGGTAGACCTCACGCCAGAAGACTTGTTTTTCTCGTCTGGGACTCGCTTTTGGAGCCTTTTCCGTAGCTCCACTCGTGCTCCATTGGATCCCGTGGTTTGTGTCCTCTTCACCATGAGTTTCTAAAAGCTCAAGTGCCTTTTCTGGGCCCTTGATGGGGCTGAGTGGTGCCTGGCCATGGTTTTTACCTTCGTGGAAGCTGGTGTGTAGAAAAATGGTTGAAAGGTAAGAAGGATGATGAGGAGGGGAAAAAAAGGAATCGAAAAAAGTCAGATCTCTTTGGACAATAGCGCGGATGGTGGCTATTGATATCAAATTCATCTGGAAAAGTGGCGGAGGATAAGAGAAGACATCAAAGAACATAAGCACCGACATGTAAAGCGTGTGGTGCTTTCTAGATTAAATTGTTGCTCTGGCGTGACAGTAATCTTTGGGTGAGTTAGCGGGCCAAAGCGTTGCGTGGCGTGGAACACACTCACACAAAAAAAGTGTTAACTATACCACAGGTCGGAAGAAAGATGTAGGTCTTATACGGGATGCTGGAAGTACTTGGAACGTACGAATTGCTGAGGTAGATTGCGTTAGGGGGGGGGGGTTGCAGATCGTGTGTAAGGGCAATAAGAAAACAGCAGGCGGTCTGGAGGCATGGCTTTTCGCGGAGACCTCCCTGCCTGTCTCAAAGGATTATGCGAGCCCTTGTGAAACCAACCAATTAACTTGTCACTGATAATGTCATTTCACGGAACCATTGAAAGCTTGGCCAGGACAAACCATGGGCATGGCTTTGGCGGAGCCTTTTGTAGGCCTGTTTTTTATAGCTGAAGAAATAGGAACAGCTTCAAGAACTGGACCCATCATTTGGGGTGGGGCAGTTACACTTTGAATTATTCAGTGTAATAAACATGCGTTTTATCGTAACGTAAATTGTAACAGTAAGCACTGATGCGTTTGTTCCGCGCCTTCATTTATTGGCGGAAGAACGTATGGAAAAGGCAGTAGAGCATGCCCAATTCTAACAATGAAATGTCTGCCAAACATGAATTATTGTCTATGGTCAAGTGACGTTCGTCATTTGGTCAAAATAATCCTGGAATTTATAGCTTATAATATACGTATTTATAGAAATAAAACAATTCTAGGAATTGTAACGTTTCACAGTTATGATGTCACGGATATTAATTATCTTCCATTTTCAGCAAAGCTTCGTCGCTGTTGGACTGATCGTCGTTACTCGTTACTGAAATGTTTTTGTGAGTGAAACGTTTTTTGGTTAGTGAAACACAACTTGGCAATTAAACGTTCGTTTTTATTCATTGTAACAGAGTGATTGTTCTTTGTTTAATTCTGACGCATTTATTTTTGATTAATATAGCTTTAAATGTATCACAATTTTTATTATAACACATTCAGGTCCGTATCCAGGATTCCGGTTTGAAAGAGTTGTGGTGGGGGGGGGGGGGGTAATGTGCAATTGCTTTTTTGGACGTTTGGACATTCTCTAACTTTCCTTCTAAAACAAAATTTTCGGGAGGGGAACTCAACCACCCTCTACGCCACTAAAATACGGCCTTGACCACATTATTGTTGGTTACTCTAAATTCTTTTATTTGTGTGAAAGATAGTTCTTCTGTCTTTACCAAAATATTTTCCACCAATTAACTGTTGGCATGGATGAAGCAAAGTTGTACATTAGTAACATCCTGGGAGTAATATAGAACAAACACAAAATAAAAAGGAGTGAAAAAAGGAAATTTCATGCTCTAGAATTGTTAGGTAACTAAGAATATATTTTTTCTGTTTTCCTTTCACGTATTTTCTTAAAAAACGTAGTTGTACATCGCTTAGAAATTTATTTGTTAAAGAAATCTTCCCTGGTAGCGAACTAGTTATTGTTCAAGGAGTTTTTGTTGCAAAGAACGTGTTAATTGTTCATGAATCGTCTGTTGTTTCTTCTTCGCTGACTTTTCCGTTTAGAGAACTGATAACTAAGCACTTTAAAGTACCTAACCCTTGAAGGTACGAAGTGATATATCACTTCATACCTTCAGGGGTTATATCAAGTGCTCACTGTTCAAGTGCGCATACCATCAAATACAGCATTAGGAACTGCAAAGTGTGAATAAAGATTTTTATTGAGTTTTATTCTGTGTGAATTATTGGTTGCTTTCTATGAAACCTCCTTGCTTTTTATTTGTTTTCCTTATGTGGGATTGGCTGTATTTTTCTTTATTTATTACAATGCTTGAAATTCGAATAGTTGATGGTGCTATGTTTTCAAACTATCCAGCAATTTGGAAAGTACAGTGGCTCCTAAAATGGAAAATTGGAAAAAGATCATTTCCACAAAGAAGATAAAACAATAGCAGAGTAATATACTCTTCATTTCGTGAAGTTAAAATTTTTTGTGGACGCGGAAAACAAATTTTGGACTGGATCAACTTAAAGCGCAATGGACACCACAAACGCATATAGAGATTTTGATGGCTTATTATAATACACATCATTCTCAGAATATTTTTTTTTTCGATTTTTTCTGACCAGTCGTTCTGGGGATATTTATTTCCAAATTTTTGGCCTTTTCCCGCCCTTGAGAAGCGTGACGTCACGGATGGGAAAATTTGAATTTCAGATTTCTTATTTACTAAATATCTTCGTTATTATTTCGCACCTGAGAAAAAGAAACTTTCATCTGGAAACTAGATTTATCGTTCTTTTTTATAAGATAAAGTTATTTTTTGGTGCCCATTGCCCTTTAAGGCCGAGTTACCGAGTGACTTGCATTGAAATCAACGGATAAAACTACGTGGACTTATATTGAATTGAATTGCTTAGGGTCTAATTTTGAATTGAATTACTCCTTAATTGAAATGAAAATCTGGTCACTATATATTCAAAAGCGCCTTACGTCTTAAAAACCCATTTATCATTTCATCCAGCAAATCCAGGTGTCGCTCGACCTCCTGCCGGATCCATGTTTACATCTTTCTTTAAGTGGAAGCAGTGAGTTAACAAGTATATTGAACTCAGATGTGTCGTAACAAAACCATAGTGAATTTAAACTTAATTGCTTTATGCAGCAATGAGGTCGTTTGTTGGGGTATTGTTATGACTGAAACGTAGTAAAACAAAATTCCGCCAAATCATAATGGCTAGTCTTTTTCTGTGGGGCTTACTTTGTCCTCAGCCTTAGAATGGGCAAACTTCTTCAAACAGCAACGTGAAAGCTGTAGTAAAGTGATTAAAATCGAATTAATCATTAACTGGTTCAGGAACATTTCGCACAGCTCCGCTTTTACGACAATAAACGAAATAAACAATGGTAAAAAAAAACTATGGAACCATAAACACGTACTTCCGCCAAGCCATATCCAGTGCAGATGTTCAGAAATAAAATAAACTGCGACGAGAAAGTCACATGGAAAACACCCAACCATAAAAGACAAGTACATGTGCAAAATACTTAGAGACATGAGCATTTCGCGCTTGTAATAAATGCATTTCAGCAATTGGCAATATGAATACAAATTACCAAAAGTTTATTATTCTTAAAATGAATTCTACGGTACGCTAATTGATCTACGCTAAACTGCTTACATAGATTATTTCATTGACACTTCCTTGTCGCTATAAAAAAACTCGTGAATAAAAACTACCTCATTCCGCTCGTGTTATCAATTCTTCTTCCTTCCTTTTTTTTAAAGTTTTTGTACTCTTTCTCCGAGGTATGAAAACGCGAACGTGTCACCGTTACGCTCCTTGAACAAACAAACGTTCGAGGCCCTGTGTATGTGTAAATTGGATTGTTGTCTCCAGTTGGGGAGTCGAAAGGAAATTGACAGCTTGGGCGCGACTCGGGGAAAATCGAGAGATGTCCCTTTTTCTGCTTGTCAACCTGAATAGAACTTGCAAGAATTGGCGACGCGGAGACGATAGGGAAAAGTGTGGCTTATTGTCCACCCCAAATTGTGTGGCGTCCGTCGTCGCGTCAGAAACAAGTTTGTATTCTTTCCTTCACCCTCCGTATCCTTGTGGTACAGTACATAGGAAGAACCTTGTCTTGGCTCTACACAGTGCCCAACACAAACAGACATACGCACCTACTATATACGGTACCTATCGCTTCATAATAAACACGTTCTCATTCTTCTCTCAGCGCCATTTTCCGTCTTTCACAGAATTAGCCACTTGTTATTCCCCGAGGTCCGGGCGCCTGGCGCCTGGTGCCCGGTGCCAGCTCCGTCACACAGTACATGGGCAGTACTGTGTATTGTACCGTACTTGTCTGTCACTCTCTTTCCGGGAATACGCAATCGACTGACATGCCCACTTCCCCATACAAACCTTAGCACTACCCGCATCCAAGCATAGCTCGCGAATTAACGAGGCGTACCAAAACTCTGTTTGGGCATAACGTAAACCTTCAGTCGCAATCCCATTACGGGGAAACCCAAAAGAAAGTTTCAATAAACATTTCCCCTTTGTCCACTATTGAATAACATTGTGTCGGTTCTCAAGTATCGGCCAATTTCAAACTTGCGCTCTCTTTCTGAATCCATTTCAGGTCTCACTGGAGAGTCTACTGGAGAGTAATCGTAAAATTCGCTCAGTTTTCTTCCCTCCCAAGTAAGAGGCTAAAGCGCTCGATTGAGTGAACACTTTTGAATGGAAAAGTAGATCAGGACACTATGGCGATACTGGGGGGGGGGACTATTTGGCCAAACCGTTCCAATGGCTTTAGATGGGATGGGTTTGGATATCCCTCAGTTTGTTTGGAATGTCCCCGTGTCCCAAGTCTGGGGATAGTAATACGGCTGCGGAAGCGTAAGAAGCGGAAAGACAATCTTCCAGTCTGACAAGAGCTTCAAGAAGAAGAGAGAGGGGGGTGGGGTAATTCTCTCAAATCTTCTTTCCTTCCAGTTGAACACACCTTAACAAAGTCCACTCTGTGTTTGCTTTTGTATAACACAGATTGTCTCCAAATATCTTGGATGGAATAAGAGAGAGATGCTTAGCTTGGTGTGCACAGCTCGCGAAAAACCTATTAAAAGTCCTTGGGTTCCTTTTGCCTCCGACTTGAAAGGATCCTTTGTTGCCTTATTGGTGACCAGGCGAGTTTTCTCTTGTATGCTCCATCAGCACACAATTGCCCCCTCCAAACCCGAATCACAAGCTTTGCTTTAATCGCTTCTCTCGACACACACACACAAAAAAAAGCATGACATAAATAAAATCAGTTCAGATTTAAAATGGAGTAGTTAAAAATCAGGAGAGTTTGGGTTTGAAGTCAGATAGGTCTTTGCGTAGTTTAAAAAAATAAAAGTACAAAAGTTCAGTTTCAAACCCAGATAAAGTGGTTTATTTTGACGACAGCTAAGTTCATTATACAGCAACAACTTATTTTTATTTCAAGAATCATGACCCCCCGTCTAAAAAATCTGAGACAACAACTGTAGTAATTAAGGGTCTAGAATTAAAGCTTCGAGATGCCAATTGTATACATTGTAGAACCACAAACAAAATTTTCATGGTCCCCCCACCCCCGCGCAAGTACCATTTTTCCTATTTACAACAATTTTTCACCTTGGCGGGTTCGGGAGGGGGGGAGGGGAGTATGAATTGGTGTACACGAGTTTTGCATAATAAACAAATGGGTATCCTACATTGTCCATAAATAATGTTTAAAAAAATGACTCGCCCCAGGAGCAGAAAATTCGCGACAAAATAATGTAAAATACATGGTAAAAGGAGGGATGGGGAGGGGTTTATGGTATTTTGCTGAGATAAGCTCTCTTTTTTGTGTGTTTCATGATGAGATTGTACTTTCTTATTAAATTAGTGCTCTTTTAACAAGCCCCAGCAACACATTCAAACAATGGAACATATTATACAAGCCATTCAAACCTCTTGGGAAAAAGTTGGGAAAATCATAGTTTTTGTGGGAGATTCTCACTTTGTCATTCTTGAGGGGTGGTAGGAATCTTGTAAAAGGAGTATATATAGTCACTTCTTTAGAAAATGCTGATCTCGTCTTCATGTCAAGAGTTGTGGTGGAGGAAACGGTGTGTTACATGTACGTGCGCAGCTCCAGAAGAACCCACGACACCAAAATAATGAGTAAATCAAGCTTTACTGTTATCTCAGGCAAGAAATTGGATTGATTTTCTTTGTCACTCTCTCTCTCTCTCTTTCCCAGGAACAGTCTTTTTTAGTTTGCCTGGCCAGCACACACACTCACACATACGCACACGACACACCTGGGGTCCATTCTTCGCACCTGGCTTGACTTGGCTGGTCACTCTTCTACCTTGTTCGCACCTCATGTACCCCCTCAACGTACTAAGGTGGCGGCATTTGTGCTCCTCGGGGTTGGTTGTAGAAAAAAAGCTGGTTTTCCGAAGAATAAGAGATATATTGCACGAAGAAACTCCACCCACGCCCTCACTTAACCTTGGAGGGACTTCGGAGGAGGAGGTCCGGCATTTTTAAGGACGAGATAAGAATTCTGATTCACTTCATTTGATGGGAGATATTTTTTTCTTTCTTGCTTCTCTTTGCGTCCAGCCAAACTAGTCTTGAGTTTTATGTACAAGCGTAACATGTGGAGGATTTCATGTCCGCCGCTCTAAAGTCAGCTGAAGTCCGGTCGCCACGCTGAAGCCTGCAACAATAAGAGCAGCATGTTAGGATTGTTGGACTTTGGGAAGCACACAGGGTCAAACAATAACAGCATGGGGTATTCAGGGGATGCTATCAATACTATAGGAAGGGTCGACAGCTTACCATGGAGTTAGCGGGTGCGAGTCCGAAGCCACCTAGTCCGCCCATGCCGGACATGGCGTGATGCATGGAGGGAGGGGGAGGGGGTGCGACAAACCCACCAGCGCCCATGGAGGATGCGTGATGAACATTGCTGTTGTACATGTAATGGGACATGGAAGGGCCGAGATTACTTCCGGCATGGCCAAAACCCGTAAACGCTGTCTTGTCCAAAGGGCTGCAGATCATGTCCGGTAATCCCAAGCACCCCTTCTTCTTCTTGGATTTCGAGGACAGCTTACGGTTCCGGGTCTGGATACCTTCTTTTTTCATTGTTAACGGTCGATTGACCTGTAAAAGCCAACAAGAAACGATGCGTCTTAATACGGCGTGACAAAATAGGGTCGAAAATGGCCAAACACTGTTGTAACGCATAAAAGCAATAGACTTATAATGGCGTCATATGGATTAACTCTTCAAACCGCTACAGCGGCGCTGTGTGCACTCTGCGTGCCGCTTCGCGCAACCTACGGCGGGTTTACCCCTTCACGAAGGTACGAGTGCGTCGAGCGAACGGAATTGTAAAATATTCGAAACCGAGAATGTCTTCCCGCTCAGCTAGTTCATGACACTGCTAACACAGACAGGTTAATTTACTTCGTCACACAGTTAACTAATAGATTTTTGTGTTTCTAGAGTACTTTTCACCCTTGCTGATGATTACCAAGCCCCAATGAAGGTTTTCTGGTCGGAAAACGAGCGCGAAAACGATGGTTAATGAGCAATCAGGAGTTTAAAACGTACGCCTAACAACTTTACACAGCTTCTTTATAAACAAGCTACATTACTCGTTAATCTCTTGTCAGTTTGTATCAAGGAGATCACTTCCACGGTTTCGTAACCCCTTTGCTCTTTTCATTGTTGGTCCATCTTCGCTGCTTGAAAAGTAGCCAGAAACTCCTCACTTTTCAGCTGAATGAAGAAAAAAAAGTGATGGAAAGTTTCCTTTTCAAAACAGAGGGAGTTTTGTGATGGGCTTTTAAGGTCTAATAATCGGTAAGTGGCCCGTCTCGCTCTCTTGTGAGCCCCCCAACAATTTCACCTGATTTTTACAAGCGGGAAAGCTTCTTGTCGGTTGCGGTGCTTTTTCTACCTTTTCCCTCACTGAAGAAAATACCCACAAAAACGCTTTGGCCAAAAGCGGAGTACAGAAGGTCGTTAGGGCAATTCGGGGTGGTATAAAATTTATAGTTTGTGCTCTCAAGGTAAAGGGAAAGAATAAGAAGCTGCCATCGCTAGACAGTTGGTAGTAACTTCTAGGGTGGCAGAAAGGTAGACAAGTCTTCTCAGCAAGGTGCGTTCGTCTGCTTCAACCTGGAAGGAAAGGGGGCATGAAACCCCGCAGAAAGGCTGTTTCAAAACCCCCAACAGGACAGAACACGGGCTCCGAAGAAGTCGGTAGGCGCCGAAGCACTTTGACGGAGGCTGTGGGGGGGGGGGTGACGTTTGGGGGGAAAACCTTCTAGCCACGTTTGTGCAACCCCCCGAAAGCTTAGTGGACAGTGACATGAAGGAATAATACCTGAATTGGCTCGACATTTTTTCTTGCTGGGTTTAAGCTTTGTCCCCCCTGTGAGCCGGTAATTTCGAGTACGCGTACCTGATGAGGCCGTGGACAAAATAATACTTTTCTGAAAACTCGTACGCAGATGAACTTAATCCATAATTGATATAATACACCTCGCCACTGTTACAAGCGCGGACCAAAAGTACGTCAACAGTCCCTGAAGGCATCGGGAAGTGGCAAGAAATTAGAGCTGGAAGCATGATGAAGACATGCTTAGCCACGCCTATTCCATTACAGGGAGAGACATATACTAGAGGGAATGCTAAACAGAACCTTAGCCTGCAATAAGAGTTATTCCTTAACAAGGTAGAAGGCACCTGCCTTTTCACTGCTCTCTCCCTCTCTCTTTCTGCTTCCGACTAATGGTTTATTGCTCTCGCTGTGCCCCTTTTTTCCCCTTGAGCACACCACGTCTTCTCCACATCCATCAAATGGAATGCTGGTGTCATTTATTGGCGGCGGGGCGGACCCTCCTGGAAGAATCGTTGGGAGAATTTACGCCAATTTTTTATGACTTTGTCACGACAATGCGGAGATAACTGGTGAAATGGTTCAGAAAAAAAGAGTTCGCAGTAAATATCTGAATTTCATTGTTGGGTTGGTTGGTTAAGGCAAGTAAGGTAAATAGCGCGTTCGAATTCCACCGTGAGGTTTCTTATTAAGTACAGTGTCCCGCTGCGAGTTTTGCATGGGGAAGAAATGAGCTTGGTGTGAGGGCAATTGCCACGCCCAGAAGTTGTGAACTCGACTTTGAAATATTTGGTAACTTTTGGATCAAGTGCTTGTATTTCTCCGGTGTAACTGACTTATATAGGAGACGAACCAATTACCACAGAAGGGTACCTTCGCCCTAATATGTGAATTTTTTTAAAGAAATGCGGATTCGCGAGGCGCCAATATCTTCAGTGCTTGCCGGTAAAAAAAAAGTATATATAAGAAAATACTCCCATAAAATTGGTTGTAATGGCCAACTGCAACCCTTGACGTTGCTCAGGGAGAACGTAAATTCCTAATGGATTGGTACTACAACACTGAAATACTATAAGCCTCCCTGCACTTTCATTGCTTCAGCTGGATGGGTTGCCTGCATTTCCAAGGGAGTGAAGATTCGTCTTGTTGGGTTGGTAGAGCAACAAAGACTCGTCAGTACTTTTTTGGTAATTTGCAGTATGCCACTCATGTACAGGAAGAATTCCAATGAGCGAGAAACGCCAAAGCGAAGAATCAAAGGTAAGAAGCTTGAAGACCACCGAGGTTGGTTCGTACTTGTTGTTTGGTAACAGTGGAGCCTTCCCGCTGTTTAGCTAGGGAGTTGACTTTAACGAGGCATCCAGTAGCTCCCTGTGAGTATGTTGCATATGTAGAGGCAATACCGTTCTAATAAACATTCTATTCGCCCCCTGAGTATGTGTTTTTGTAGGTAGGGCGTTGGCGATTCACTTTGCTGTGTTCGAACTCGCATAAATATCCCTGCATCAAGTGTCAATATCTTCTTGGGGGCTGGCTTCTTAAAAAAAAACACATAGATACGAGAGAATGTAGAAGGCAAAAACCACCACCAACTACTACTATGGTCTTCATTCCATTTTTTTTTACTCTTTGTGTTGGCTAGTCCCGGAATTCTTTATTTATTTAGATGTGATCCTCCGGTTGTCTGGGAACCAGAAGGATGCTTAGCATGGGTGCCAACCTGATTAGGAAGTCTATATTTGAGGAAGGTGCTCTCTTTCACTGCCTTTTTTTCTCAACAACTCTTTAGGATGCTGCTGACGAACATCTTCCCCAGGCTCAAATAACGAATAAACTGAGGTAAGACGGAGCCAAAAAGACACTAGCGCAAAACTTAGCGGGGCTTCTTAAGATAATTGGCGACCTGCTGAATAATGGGCTGTGGTTTGTAGTCGAAAAACAAACATGTATTGTAATCTTACAAATTCGGTGGCCCGTTTTCCTGCGAGGTTTAATAGGATTTTTTATTTTTTATAACTGGTTTGATTTTCGGATTAATAAGACAAGGTTTTCGAAGTTCGATTCGAGTTTCGAATTTCTTGTTCTTATTTGAAATCTAGTAGAGGTAACGCTCATTCCAATGGAGGGTTGGGAGCAAATACCGGGAGAGAGAGTTTTCGTTTCATTGACGGGGGGGGGGGGGGTACGACACCCTGGGGTGGGAAGATGTGGGTGGGCCCTTTGTGGAGGTAGAAATTGGTGGTAAGGTGAAAACGTAGAACGTTTGTAATAAAAGAATCAAGTTGGGGGCGAGATCCAACGCGCGCGCGCTCCAGAAGAGAGAAAGAGAGGGAGAGAAAAAAGAAGAAGAAAAGAGCCCAAATCGTAAAGGCAAATGGTTTCCTGACGAGGCAATTCCGTGTGCGAGTTGCGCGCTCCCCTGCAGATTTGTTGGGGAGTGCTGCAAAGGGTGCTCTACAGGCAAATATGATGTGGTCTTACAGGCAGACAATGGAAGACGAAGAACAGGTTTTTATAATTTAGCGCCATTTTTCAGTGAAGGGAATCCATAATTGGGATTTTAATGGCGTTCCAGAGTGGTATTTCACAGATGATTTGGGGTTGTTTTCAATTATGTGGTGCTCCAAAGCTGATTTTAATGTAACACAGATCGACATTGACCAATTTGATAGGACCCGGGCTTATGCGTGGATATTTCAATTTTAGATTCTTCGTGTCTTCTTTTTTTTAAAAAAAAAGTTGTTGCCAATTCATTGGTTATTTAGACGAAACGAAGCACGGAGAATGGATTATTTTACTTTTTCTTCGTAGCAAACATTAGTACAGGTTTATATGATACAACTTTGTAAAAACCTTGAGTCGCGTTAGGGAAGTTGCTTGTTAAGTTTTCGACTTGGGTAGTTTTGTTGGGTTTGAACTAGGATCTGGGGTTGAGTAAAGCAGACCATTCTCTCGAGTTGCAGAGCAAACTTTGGAAGCTCGCTTTCGAACTTAAAACTTTGTGTTCTAAACGAAATATGGCAAGCTGAAGGCCGAAGAATAATTTGCTCAAGTTTCAAATTGTAGGTAAAACTTCGGAATCTCTAACGTAACACTGAAGACTGCCATTTCGCTATTTAAGCAAGTTTCGTCTAGTTCTGTTTAAACGTTATTTCTGTAATGTTTTACCATTTTTTTATTTTTACTACTTTTATCTTAACGTTTATATTTCACTTTTTAACAGTTTTAGTAAAATTTTCAACTATTAGCGATGATAAGTTACAGACAATTTTTAAGGTATGTTAATTACTTCAATACTGGGTATGCGGTTCAGTTTCTTGCTGAAAAATACAAAAAAGCCTTAGGCAAAAGCATTCTTGGCGACTATCGTCATCAAGGTCCGCCACGATTTTACGGAAAGAGGGGGGATATCTGGCCCGCGTTCTGTCACAATAGTGTGAGGTGAGGTTGGCGACACGGTGACTAAAACTTGGTCGATGCTCCACTCCGCATATGCGTGTATGCACGCGTAGGTGTCGTATAAGTGAAACAGCTTCATTCCAGAGCACTCTGTGCTTATCGCACACGGAGATTAAGCCCCAATGAGTTTATAGCCTTTTTTGTCGTCGCTTTTACAACGCGAGTGCACTCTAAATTCCCTGCTTTAGCCCTGCTGTATCTTCCGTCACCTTGCATAGAACTTCCCTAAACGCCCTCCAACCACATTCTCAAATCTCATTCATTTCAATTTAACATACCACCCAAGTACCTTCGCGGAATTCACCATCCTCCTAAAAAAATGGACGTTTTTCACGCAATGCTGCTATTCTGTATACCAACACAACCAACATAGCACACAACTAATTGTTCATTTTAGTTTATGAACTCAAAAACTTGATCAATAATTATAATTATAGTTAAAGTAAGTTATGATTGTAGTACGTTAAAGCTACAGTTACACGAAATGGACACCCTAGTAGCCAGAAACTAATTCAACAATAACGAACCAGTGCGTCAGCTTGGCCGGGCTTCTCAATAAATCAGAAAGTCAATTACTACAACTTTCTGAAGGAGGTTTAAAAAACATTACTATTATTTTTTTTCTGTTTTCGTTTTCAGTGTGTTTTTATTAATGTGTAAGAATAAAATACCGGTAAAGAGCCTTTCAGAGCGAACTATGGAGAAAAAAAAAGCTTGGGGGAAGTGTATTGTTGGGAGTCGAGGACGTCCTGCAGCGCCCCCAGCGGGGGGCGAGTGGCGTTTGAATGCGGGGCGTGCACAAGCTTTTGTTCTGGTCCGCGTGTGACGACATGGGGGACGTAGGTATACGAAGACAGCTTTAAAGTACGGCAGAGTTATTTCCAAGTGTCTACTAACGTAGCACACTGGCCGTTTAGGTATACTATCAACATATCCTTTTTAGAACGTGTTAAATTGTCTAGGGAAACAACAAAAAAAGCGTAGCTAAATTCCTCGGCGATGGGTATTTTGGCGGCTCGCACCCTTTTCGTCGTCCTCGACTTGCATTGAAAACCCCTACAAGTATGCAAAGCCCAAGTGCTAGGGAAGTTTCTCTTAACCGCGCGTTGATTAATATGCGTATAAAGTATGGTGTGTAATAAAGAGGAAGCGCACGAGACTTTCAAATGCAAAATACTGGCAGGGAGCCTCACACTTCTTTGAAAGGAAACTAGAGGTGTTAAGGGGTCAAAAACTCTCTTCTTTTTTCCCTAAATTTGTTTGCAAGCCATGAAAAACGTAAAGGTACGAAAGAAAAAGAGTTTGTTTGATGATGGAGAGCCGAGCAGCAAATTTGGGGAGGAAGAATTTATTTGGTAGCCTTTTTTGGGTGGTTTGATTCGGTTGGCTTTTTCTTTCTGGTGGAGTATAGGTGCTTAGTTGTCTTGTTGGATATGAACTAGGGCGTAGAGAGCGCATTGCTGCTTTCTAGTTAGACGCCAAAAAAAAGAGAGCCTGCGTCTGGGAGTCAGCAGGTGCTCTACGACTTTTGCGTCTGCTGGGGCTCAGGCTTCTAGCACAGAAGTCGACCTGTCATGTCTCCCTCATCCATTCTTCGGGCCAGGCAGGGGAAAAAAAATCGACCAGTCATTATAACACAGCTATTTCTTCTCCCCTTTTCCGCCAATTAACTGTTGAGACTTTTTTGACGTAGTTATGAGGGAAAGCTTCTTTTGATCAGACAGTAATTTATGAAATTCCTTTACAGTCACTTATTCAATCAAGCCTTCACTAAGTGATTTCACCCGCAGGGAACGTTGTGTTTCCGTGAGGAAATCCATTTTACTACGCAAACTAACAAAACATAAAAAAGAAGTAAAACATAAACTCATTATTAAAGAGGATTTCTTCCTTTCCAAGGCTTAGTAAGGTTCGTTACCATTGCACATTTCATTGTAGCATCACTGGTAAACTTGCCCTGGCTTGCTATACTCCCCTTCAACAGTCTTGGGGAAACGTTCGACTATCATATCTTACTGCACGGCAAGATCTGTTTGCAACTCGCCCGAGCTTGCGGTCCACGCCCGTGCGCTGTTGCGAAAAACGTTCGGTGGTCTTTTCTGTGTCATATTTCACTGTTGAGGCGGTTCTGGACTCGTCCTAGCTGGCGCTTGCGGTCTCTCAGATCCACCGAAAAATTCGGCGCAGCCGAACATTCACTGTTGTGGCAGTGATGAACATTTCAATTATCGAACTGGGCTTTGCGTGTCCTGTCTACGTTAGCGTCTAAGGCTAATGAACTACAGATAAGGATATGTTACACAGCACGCATAGAAAAGCTCTAGATTTACATCTATTTAGTGCCCGTGTTTTCTTGTCTTGTCGGGAATTTGGGGTTGTGATTTCTTACTTGCCCCTCAACCCTTTCGAAAAAGCCTGCCTTGGTTGCGCGAAGATCCTTACTGGGAGGATGGTAAGGAAAAGGAAGCACAAGCAACCGGAGGGGGAGGAGAGGAGGGGGGTAGTTTCGTGCTCAGCGTCGTTTTTATAGCTAATTTATTGGCTCCATTGGGGCGTTTTTGCATAGAACTTGAAGGCAGAGTTGAACCTGCTGTGAACACTAATTGGATGGCCGGCATGAGGAGAGACTGCCCGAATTAATGAAGCTAACATCTTTCCCAATCTCTTCAGCCATTTCACTCTTCTTTTTTTTGTTTCTTCCGAAGGTCCGCTAGCAGTTTTGCTTCCTAATCCGTCCGGTGCTGCTCCTTTCTAAATAACGTGTTATAATTTCGATGGAGAACACGTAAATCTCTCCCATCCTGTCATTTTTATCAATTTTATGGCCTTGGTCACGATACACGATTTCCGGAAGTGCGAGATACAACACTGATTACTTACAAGCCCTTAAACCTTCAAACCCTCACTCCGTTTTGCGGGTTATTAACTCAGAGATGCCTTCACTTGGCAGCTCCCAAAAAAGAGTACAGAGTACGATTTTCATTGAAACTTCCGAAACTTAGTCATTAGCCCACAAATTAGTCCAAGTCCGTGCCCACGCGAAAGGAAAGCGAAGGTTATGATTTAGTAGTGGACTGTTGGGAGATTTACGAGAGAGATTCTGAGAGTTTTGAATAGTGTGAGTTCTCACACTAAGCAAATTGGAATCATTTCTCAGGGGTCATTAAGGATATCTGGATGAGCGCACGAGCTGCGAGCCAAAACGGTTCAAGCCGAGCCAAACAGCAGCACCAGCAGCAGTAACCGGGGCCAAGAAAACGCTCGCTGGCATTCAAAGCCGGCGATGTTATCAGGACAAGCGTGATTATCACTTATCTCCTATCCGACACATCTTAACAAGAAATCGTTTGCCCAGAAATAATGATTAAACTAGGCTGGCTTGGCGCTATAAAGGTATTTAACGACGTTACAAGCATTTTTCGGGGGAAACTGACGGGCTGGCAGCCAAACCAAGTTCTCATTCGGAACTCCCGCAAAAGTCAAGGTGTGCAAGCTGAATGGCTCAAAGCCTCGTGCTTTAAGAGCCAGATCGGTTCGGAGATCGTCATCGCTTACGAAGTCTCTCGTACTGGAAAATGAACTTGTAAATGAGCAGGCACGCGAGGAACGCATTTCTCTTTCTGCCTCTCTCCATCTCTCGCTTTCCGTTACTGTCAAGTACCTTAATGGTGGCAGCAGCAGTAGTAGAGTAATCAACAAGGCGGTTGAAAAATTTCCAAGAGGAACAGGAAACCCGGTATGCTAAAGAAGCTAATTATGTTATGACTTGCGACTTTGCCCACATAGGCGGGGACACCACGTAACTGTTATAATTCTCTTCTTCTGCTTCAATGCCGGTTTTTGAAGAGTACTCGATAAGTTACGGTACTTGAGTGGAGAATGCTCACGTACCACTAGAACTCCACGCGGTGCACTGCGTTGCATAGCACTGATTGCGGAGTTTGAAACTTCGGTGAGTTTTTTTTTTCACTGTATGAACCTATCGTAGTCTTCCGCCTGTTGATGGTTCTTCTGTTAGCTCATACTTTCCTTTACGTTAGTACTTTCTATAAAAAAAGAATTTGGAGGTGCCAGAGTTACATATACTTGAGTTGAGTGCGAGCTGGTGAGTCGGATCAAATTCAGTTGATGGTGAAAATGTTCCAAGAATTTTTTACGGAACCGTCTTTCGTGCGCAAAAATGCTTTTGTCACGTGAATCATTTGTCTCCCAAGCTCCGCCCATGGTTTCATATCCTTTGATGGAGCGAATATTATTTTTCTTTCTTTGAGATGTGGAAGGTTGTCACCTTGGCATACCTGGGCCACATTAACCTCTAACCTACAATGCTCAAACGGCTGCCCCAAAAAAGTGCACGATGTAGTTAAGGTATCTCGTGTAGTTTTTTTTTCATAGGTGACTAGCAGGGGGACCTTTGGTTTAATTCTTAGGAATTTTCTTCCACGAAAGCGCATTCCAGCGAGTTTTGCTTCGTGACAAGCACTAGCTCCAAGTATGAGTTTTCTTTTTTCGGGGCGGAGGGCGAATTGGGACGATGGCAAAGAAATAGAAGAAGATGGAGATGGAGAAGAAGAAAGAGAAGCTTTTATATGCTCCTGTGTCATCCGATGCCGCATACCTGGATTTTCCCTTTGTCGGAACTTTACAGCCAAAGCCCGAGACGTCAGTATCCGCGTGCCCTGACGACGATGCTAAACACTGTCCGGTCCCGTTCCTTTTTTAGTTTCTATTTTTTCACTTCAGAATTTCCATGGGGTCCTCAACATCAACTGTGTACGAACGAAAATTCCCCTCGAGAGCAAGCTTTGCCGAGGAACAATCATTCGTTGCGTCTTCACCAAACTGAGATTGATAAATTTCCCTCGAAGTACTGGCAGGTTGCCCGTACAAAAAAAGATTCGACGTTTTTTGATAGATTGCATAACCCCACTTGTCATAAACTTACAATCCGAGAGCTTTGCGAAAAACCAGCTTAATGAATAATTACATTAATCCCGTGGAATCTTTTTGATTTCCTAAATCATCTCACAATTTTCCTCCTGGAGTGAGTTTTACGAAACTTCCGACACGCGAAAACGAAGAGGTTTAGAAAATGGAAAATTCTAGAATGTGATTGCAGAGACTGGGTATAAATATATACTGATTTACATCCTTTCAGAATGTTACTTTAGGTTAGGGTCAACGAAGAGAAAATCGATTCGCTCTCACTGCGACACAGACAGTGTGAATTGTGGCTTACAAGAAAGAGTTAAGGTAGATTTTTAGCCACATAATAAAGTACAGGGAGGCTCAAAACAAGCCATGAAATCCCCATGAGGCCTATTTACTTGTACTAGGGGCCTTTGGACAATATGAAGGAACGACACGAAAAAGTTTCGGACCAGCGACGTGGGAGGATCCCAATGGCGCCACACCACCGGGCGCCACTCTGCCCATTGGGGGTACTGTATTTGTCTCTCTCTTGAGTCTTTGGATTGACCGCTGGAAATCAGTTCGCAACTTTGGCAACGTGGGGGGAATTAAAGATTTTTCCCTTTCTGTCACAACGCTGACGTTCTTGGAATAAAAGGGCGGTCAGTGAGATGCTGAACTGGTTTGCGTTTTTGAATTAAAATGATTGGGTGTAACCGGGGGCAACCGTTGGTTGAGCAAAGGTAAAAGGCATTCCGCTGTTGGTGTGATGGCTTTCTTGTTTGTTTCCCAAAAAAAACAGATTCCGGGGCATTGAAAATAAAAAGCGATGCGAAAGCCTGGGAGTAAGAAAAATGACCAGCGATCCATTTGTGCGCCAAAGCAATGTCCCGTTCCGAAAACCGGTGTCTTCGTGACTTAGCTCTCAAGGCAGTATGCGGGGCTAAAGAAAACTGCTCGTTTTTTTTCCTTTCTTTTTATTGGGCCAGAGTTGTGCGCTACTACAACGTTGACGTGATTTAGGAGGTATTGTGAATTCGTCGAATCTACCCTGGGGCTAAGTGAGACTACCAGGAGTGGGGGGGGGGGGGATAGGAGACACCAAGTGCCCCCACACTGATAGGCGATTCGTAATTGTCAAGCCAATTACGAACCTTTCAGAGCCCTTCGGACTCGCGCGCGCGAGAGACGGCGATTTGACGCTTGCGTAGGTAGTTGATGAAGGTTTTCGCAGTTGGTAACTTGGACTGGGGGAGTCAATTTAACCCCACGCAAATGGCAAATTAGACGTGTGTAGCGTACTAAAAAAATAAGATGGTTGGATACCATGAAACGCTAGGCCATTGATAGCGTGAGAAATTTCGCAACGTGCCGATGGAACTTTCACATTCTGGGATACTGAATGCCGTTACGACATCGGAATGAGTTACGCGTGTCAACTTGCAACCCACAGGACTGACAAGCGCTAGAATCGTCCATAAATGAATTCGATTGCTACATAGATAGAGCACTAATTCACGTAAAAAATAGGCGAAATTAAGAAATAATTGAAGGAAACAGAAAGAATCTAACACAAGAGTGAATTGTTCTCAACTTTCGTGATGGATTGATAGTTTTTTGTTTCTTGTTGAACGCAGTAGGCTAAATGAACGGCAGGGTAGAAAAAAAATTATTTGGGGCTCCTTTGACGTTCACAGTTGTAAAAATTAACTTCGCTGACAAGTTTTGTGAGCTAAACATGCTATGATGCAAGTTATGTAAAAACTTGATTGTTCACTTCTTTTTGGCGCTTTAGTGCTGAGTAAATTAACCCAGGCTAGAGGGAATGTACGATGGGCACTTAAAACCCGTGACGCAACAATCAAAGTACACCTGGAAAAATCGTGACGTTAGCTTTTATTTGGCACACAGCAGCTTAATTAGTAAGTTCGTTGCAAGTCTATGTTGTTTTAGGAGTCAAGGTTGATTTGTGAAACGAGAGCACTGCCACACCGCTAAATATTTCGCAAGGAGGGAAGTTCGCTTCACTTGGTGCAAATTCGCTCTCAACCCTGGGAAGTTTGGGTTCCGCAGATTAGAGAATCAACGTGGACTCCCAATAATTAATCTTTTGGCTAGAAAGACTTGTCATTTGCCACCTATTCTTGTTTTAATATCATAAAAGATTCATCACTGGTTTCCTGTTAATAAAATTACATGACACAATGTTCTATTTTCCTTGCTCGCTTGGTAATACAGAACCTTGGTCGCCTGAGCACGAACACTTCAGCCCATTAATGAAGCTTTCAATTAAGTTCTACAACTTCAACCCACCAATCTCGTTCTAAAAAAGATAAAATCTGCAAGATTTCAGGTCTTACCAAGTTTCTAATCTCCTAGTACAATCAAATCTATTGAGCATTTAGAGTAATCGGACCTATCCTGCACGGCATTCTCATTTGCTTGGGCATCCCCTGCATTTAGACCATGCAGGGCACCAAGCGATGACAACATTCATTGTTGCCAAGAATGAATTTTGCTTAGCCGTGTGCGATGGAAAAATTAATTGTTACCCCATGTCTTGTGCTTCGGAGTGCGCTGGGAAAATTAGCTTGCTATCGTCATTTCTTCTGATTAACATTCATACAATTTAATTTAGGCCGCACCGGTGACATGCACAACGTCTCCAAACGGTAATCCTGCGCTACCCAAAGTAAGTGGGGTAAATAGCCATAATTACTTATAGTTCGTAAAAGGGAGAAGAAAGCAAGACAATGTGTTTTTTATGTTAATCGGGATGGTCAACGGCAGAAAGCAGAAGCAAGAGCCCAATTTTCAAATAAGACCTCCTGAAGTGTTCTTTTTCTGCTTCTCTCTCGTCTTCTGCATATATCGCCCCCACAATGTGAGGTTACCAAGGAACTTTGCAACACACAGTGTTGTACCCTGCTGACTTACGCGAGAGGAACCGAGTCAAAGGTCCGTGAATGGTATGCCCGTCCCCATTGATTTTCTCCTATAGCAAAAGTCTCAAACAGAAGAACGGCCACAAGGAAATACAGACACGGGTCGCCTTTTTTAGCTCTTTTACATATATATATTTTCCTGCCGGGTCAGCTTTGGGGTTATGCAGATGGCTATTGGTCTGGCATGCAAATCAACTGCGAGACTTCGGTGCTTCGAAAAAAGCAGGAACTCCGAAGAAGAAAATAAAAAACACCATAAAAATAAAGCGGTACGCTTCCTCCTTTTTTTGCCGTGGTATCGCAATAGGAGCTTCTGCGAGTTGTTGGAAACACACTGTAAACTCCAGATGGATGGACGATTGGAGATTTCGAAAGCAAAAGGTGCGAAAAAAGGGGAAAGATGGGGGAGGTGTCGAGCGCACCACAGGTGATTGAATGCATTTAGACGTAAATCACCAGGAAATGAGATGGTTTTATAAGGAGAGGCAATCAAAAGCCTGCAGAGGTAATGTGACGGTCTTTTTCTTCTTTTTGTTTTCCTCTTGAGAAACCCTTGGAAGGACGCACAAAATATGGCTACCGAGCTTCGTTGGTATGCATCAATGTGTATGGTAGGCAAATATTTAACGCTTTTCTTTCTGACAAACGCTGCTACTGAGAATAACATCTTCTTGAACTACGACAGCAAGACAAGACGAAAAAAGTGGTTTGCCTGGTACCGAGGAGTTTCTAAAGTCTACTCCCAACGTAAATGACATACCCATGCAACGGGGAGTTAATTAACGAAAGGAAGATGGGAAAGGGCGGCGTGTGTCAACGAGTTTATCTAGTTCTTGTATATAGTTTTTTTACTATTTTTTTTATGTCCAGCTTGAACGGCAAAGAATAGCTTGTTCAAGGATTGTTGTTCCCAAGGTGAATTTAGTGGAATGCAAGCTTGCCGGAGTAGCAAAAATCGTGTAAAAACTTGGCAACGAGTTCAGTGCAGTAATTGCGCCGCGAGGCGGGAACGCCGAAAACAAAAAGTATGACGAGGTTAATTAACTGCGTGGGATCCCACGTGGTAGAGTTGGGCAACCGAACGAGAGACGAATGATCTCTCGGAGCAAAGTTACTCGGAATTCGTCTAGTCATAACGAGGGAAGCAGTATCGAGAATTATAATGCGTTTCGCTCATTGGGGATGCTGGTGGCTGAGAGAAGGTTGAGATTGGAAGGAGATTGGGGGTACCGAATTGGAGTGATGGAGTGCGATATCCGTATGAAGTTGGAATGCCGCGGGTATCGCGCACTCATCTTACCCCAAACACTCAGTGATGGAGATTTATCACAATGTGGAACACTTTTTCTTGTTATGAAAAAAAAAGCTTTTTACATTTTCTTCTAGAGCTCTTGCGGCTAAAAATGTTGACATTGGGATTTGCGATTGCGGTAGTTTCAACAAAACCTTTGTCGGGGCGTCGAGCGCGTCCGCCCCTCCCTCCCCTTGTCTCCATACCGCGGGTCTTATCACGCGCATCGCAATCCGCCAACGACCTAAAGCTAAGGGAGGTTTATATTTAGCAGTGGGATGGGTTGCGTAATGTTGTCTTTGCAGTGGAACAATGTCTCCGTCTCTCTCCCACCCAAAAAATGCAACAAGAGAATCTGTCGTTATTTGAAAGGCTAAGCTAAGTTGGTTAAGGCTTGTCTCTTACTTGAGGGTCGAGGACAATGTTTGGGACAATACTGCCCCCCCCCCCTAGTTGTTAGGTAACAAAAGCCATCCCACTGAATAGAGACAACGTAACGTAAAACAGTTTGTAGACACAGAGGATCATCTTGCCCACTAGTGTATATCAATAGTACCAGTAGTAGTACCAGCGATAAGGTATTGACAGAAAGAGAGCACGCTGGGTTGGCCTTTGTTGCGTAGATCGGTACTTGTCTCCCTAAAATAGGCCGATAGCGATCAGAGGACGATCCGGCAGCGGTGAAGAACGATTTTAACGGGGGGTGAACTTTACCTAGCCCCCACCCCAAAAAGCAATCAACTATGGCTATCGATGTGCCATCGCCCCATTCTTAACCTGTGTCACGTTTTATTTTTATTTTTTACCATCTTTCTGAATGGATCGCCCCAGCTGCCTGGTATTACTACGAAGCTGGTAGCCTCAAAGAGCGTACCAGTACCATGCCATACAATCCTTCTCTTATTTAACATTGACTGGATGGGAGAAACGAGAAAATAGCTTTGACGATTCCTCCATAACCGTTGCGTATTTTTCGATAAATTTTCCTCTAAAGGTTTAAATTAATAGTACCTAGAATCTAATGTGGACAAGTTTTCGAAATCCAGAATTTCGGAAAACGGAAGACAAATTCCTTCAATAATTCTAATTTATCTTTGCCTTTTTACAGATAGTCTCTTCGGAAGATTCTAGGGATTATCAATTAAAACTTTACTGTCAGGATTACTTCCAGAGACGTTGGACAGTAAATGCAAAATCATCCACGCAAGTTTTCCATGTAATCGTCCATAACACAAAGACGGTGTACAGTGGCCTTAGCCAACAGCAAGGCACTTCAATGGGAACATTCATTGTTGCCCAGCGCCGTGCGGTCAGCAGAGGAGCTCTGTGCTAACGGTCATATTATAGGGCCGTTTCCTTGGGTTCCCATATAGAGTAAATACCGTAAATAGTGATGTAATCATTCGAATTTCCTATTTGGTAGGGAAACGAGCTACTGAACGCGGGCGTAATACAACGATCCCCGCCAGGTTCTCGAAAAGCAAGCGCTTGTGGCCACGAGGGGTAACTACTTGCGCAAAAAACTTATTTCCTAGAGAGAATTTCACTGTTGCCAAGCCTCGCCAGTACCGTAAAAGCGATCAAACTTAAAACCCTAGTTAATCTTATTTTTCCAACACCCGCTTGTTTTATAAAACTTGTTTTATAAAGTTCAACAAAACTTCGATCAACGTAAGTAAAATCCAGAATATTTTTTTTTACGGTGAAAACCCTTTCGTAGGAAGACGCTGGAAATGATTGGAACGTTTCAAGCTCGGGGAGTTCAAGTACTGAGGGTGAATAGTAACTGGATACGGGTGAGAAGGAGGAAGTTTTGCCTACAGGAGCAGAATTTAAGATGCTAGACACTTACTAATGCAGTTCTAAGGAAAACAAAACCGAGTTTCTGGGGAAGGATAGGGAAGTAGAAGAACGCGGAAACGCGTGGGATTGTCTTACGTAAGCTAAAATCGAAAATGCATCTTTGCGTCCTTTCCCACGCTGCGAATCTGCATCTGAGCAAAAATGTGTGAGCACAGTGAGAGAAAAAGCGAAAGGAAATCTTTTGACACGACTTGGCTTGTGTGTGTGTAGTGTAGTGACACATATGGTTTGGCGGGCTGCCGCCGTTTTCCCGCTTGATGGAACTGATAGGCGGCGTGGTGCGCAAGGGGCGTTGCAATTAGCAGCCGGCTCTACGTCGGCGTCTTGACGTCGGCACCTCCGAAAGCCAAACATACCCACACTCATCCTCACACATGAGCAATACGCAACGAACCGCTGGAGAAAAGTTCCAAACTGCGCTTCGTCTTACGCTTTTGTTGCTTTACGGCCACAAGTGCCGCTGCGGCGGTGGCGTCGGTGGGTAAGATGAGCGATATGCTAAACATCTGGTACTTAAAAATATAACGAGCTAAAGACTAATATCTCTGTCTCGCTTTCGTTTCCTTGGAACCTTCACCAATGCTTGCACGAAATTATCATGCGCTCTTTGCGTTGGCGGGGGATGTTTTGGTGCCTAAACTTTGATTTATCGAGCGAGAGCCCCCCATTTCTTCTCTTCCCACAAATCCTGCCTTTCGCACTAATAAGATAAGACAAGGGTTTTGACTTACGTTATGGAGTTTGTAATAAAGTCCACACGCGTTACAAACAGGTTCGCCGTTGTTGTTTCGCCTCCAAAGTGTCGTCATGGTCGTTTTACAATTGGCACAGGTGGTGCCAGCTCGGCGAGCAGCAGACTACAAAGAAAGAGAAAAAAGGAAATTAAGGAAACATAAGAAAAGTGAACAATAACAACAAAATATCAAATTGGATCACTATTCTAACTTAGCATTTCTCCCTGAAGGGCTCCTAGAGACTCCCTAATTAGCATTAAGCACCACGTGTACTTCTACGGAAGGTTAGTTGCCTTTTTTTTCTTGCAGCTGCTGCCGTCGATGTCTGGCATTATCTTTCATATTTAAATTATTCCTCCGTTTTTCGAGCCGTTACAATTTCATCGGGGAATTCTTGTTTCAGTAAATGCAATTTGAAATTTCCGTAGGTTTTTAATATGTTAAGTAGCCGTAACAAAGAATTCCAATATCGGCGAAACGGAGCAGATGCAAAGTGTGAGAACGAAGCACTTATGCAAATTATCATCTACGAAAAGTACCGTAGTGAGAGAGGGTGAACAATAGCATCTACGGAAGTTTGAGTTCATAAATTCAAATTCTTCTTGCGCCCACACGTGTTTGTTGTTACAATTCCTCGAAGGGGGGGTGAGAGTTTGTTTCCGTAACTGGTCAATCAACTTCTCTTTTTTAAGCTACGAAAGTATGCAAATCAGGAGGTGTTCTTTATTACAGGGTCCGTGAGAGACGTGTTCCGTTCCGCAACTTTCGTTACTCCGAAAAAATAAAAAATAGAACATATACGTTAGGAGTTATGGGTTGGGAAGTGAAGTGTACGAAAGAAGGTTCAGAGGACATGGCAAGGTGACGAAATCATAAAATGTCGATGAGGGGGGAAGAAGGTGTGAGAAAAGACGTCATTTAGCATCTTCAGCTAAGGTGCATCCGGTGGTCATGTGCGTTCAAGTCGCCACTGCCCCCCCCCTTCATATCGTAAGTAATAACCATTCTACTTTCGCCGTTGGCCATTTTCACACCTCCACGGCAGTTAAGGAGGTGAAACAGAATAACATGGAAGAGAAAAGTGCTGGTTGGGAAGTGAAACGTGGCCTGGAAACGTCAGCAGATTTTTATTTTATTTTTTGATCCACCTCCCCGCCAGTAGTTCGTTTCCATAGCAATACAAAGGAGAACCAACGACTTCCCTATTCGCTACCTGACGTGTTATTATAACAGGGTTAGGGTTGGCAATCGCGTTCATTTAGTTGGGTAAACTTGCGTGAGAGGGGGGCGAACTTCCTGTACGAGTATATGTGTGTGTTGGTCCCCCCCCCTTCAGTAATAGTGAGCGATAATCATCAGGAGAGTGCCATTGTTCTGGTGAGGGCGGGTGCGAAACGGGGAGGTTTCCATTGGATAGTCCACCTGGAACGCAGGGCGGAGTTTCCACACTTGAGTGCACAGACGCTTTATGTATGTTGTGCATTTTCCTATTTTTCTTTTTCCTTTTTTTTCGGGGAATCGTGAAGGACCCGTGACTGTTGGAACTGTTTTCTGACAAGCCGTCCGTCTTTGTATTTCTTTCCTTTCTATTTTTCCGTCCGACCTTTTTCCGACAACTCCGGTGCACCAGGGTAATAGTATACATGTATTACGACACACACCTGAGTACGACTGCTTCATTGTCAATTACCCAAGAAGTGACATTCTTGGCTCGTTAAGCAGTCAAGGTACAATGTGCAAGTTGGCTTCGTAGAACATTTGGGTACTAGAACCACTTTTTTTCCCGTTGGCGTCCTTGGTAACGTTCGTCACAACGAAAATGCGTTGTATTGAAGGCATGTAATGACGATGTAATTAAAAATGTATCATGTGTTTGGTGCATTGGTTGATATTCAGACCGACGTTTGAAGAATCGCCTGCTTTTTTCCACAGGCAATTTTTGAGTTAGCCTTTCTTCCAGCTGGTGTAAATCCAGTTTTCTGGAGTTTGGCTCTTTTACTATTGCTTTCGAATAAACTGTCTGTGCTATTCAAAGGCGAATAGCTCAACAGTGCAATAATGATAAAAGACACTGTTCTTATTCTTGAAGCCAGGTGCTCTCTGGCGGACAACAATGACCAGATCATTTGAAGTTCTTCTTTATGAGGTTTTTATGAGTGCAATCCAAGTCAGACGCAAACAACTCCTCCCAATGGTCTTTGGCGGAGTTTTTCCGATTGTTGGAACTCAAGTTAGCTCCCATTAAAGTACCAAACTTCGTTTGACTTTCGCATTCTAGCCTGTCTAGTGATCTTTGGGCTGATTCCAGCTGGGAAAGTGGGTGCCTCAACAATGAAAAATTGGTAGTGGCATGGGTGCCGTGGCCTATAATCGTTTTCGTTGTTGCCGGAGCACCGCGGAAGCAAAAGGAAGGGTCCTCTGGTCAAAAAGGGGTTTTGCTAGTGTAATTGGTAGGAGGAAAAGTGCAAGTAGTAAGTCATAAGTCAAGCTGAGAGTCGATCATGTCCAATTAAGATTGGAGAAGTAAGTATAACTGCGAAACCCAGCAGGTGGATCGAGACTCGAGAGCTTCAGCAGGAAATTTACACCCTCGCTATGCAGTAGTCGGAAACCGGGTGTTTTCCAAAGCCGAGGAGCATTTGTCGTTCTGACTGGGCCAAACTGGTCTGTTGGGGCAACCAGACTTCGGGCTGGTTGGTGGTAAAATATTCAGCTTTGGGTCTTTTTTTTGTGTGTGTGTCTTCTGGGTATTTATGACACCTGGTCCTCTTTTGTCATGTAGAATCAGTACTTGTGCGAGCCACAATTTCATTCCCAGAGTGAGTGCCTCAGAGAAAGTGAAAGCAGGAGGAAAGAACGCTCGCCTTAACTGAATATCGTGGTCTTCTTGTCCGAAATGGATCTTCCCTTTCCAAATATTAACTTTAAAAAAGACCTGCTCAATGCCATTGAAAAAAAGCCGATTCCGAAGTATCAAGATGCACGAAAATAAAATCGTAAACTAAATCTCACACTTTTGACTTTCATTTGTTCAAAAACAAAACAGGAATCGATTTCAGGAACATACAAAAAGCGGAAAATAAAATCGGAATATGAAAATCAATTGCAAGCTACGAAATTTTTTAGTTTTAATTAATAATAAATACTAATTACTCTCATTTTTTCTATACCTCTGACCAGTACTTTGTTTATATAAGTAACTTCTTCATGCGCGGTACGTAGTTAACCAAACTTTGGAAAATAAATCAATAACAGTTCGGTTCCTCGCAAAGATATTCAATGTTTTTTTTTTGGGGGGGGGGGGGGTAAGACGAACTAAATCGTCATTGCGATTCATTATCGTCTTCAGCTGTCCTTTTATATGCAATGTTGTGAGTTGCCGTCATATGTCTATCTGAAGTTTTCGGATATGCAATTATTGGTATGGCACATTCGCGGAAACTGCGACATTGGGCACCGCAAAAAAAAGAAAAGAAAAAATGGGAGCGCAAACGTCCCCAAACATTGGCATAACGGGAGCAGGTCACCCAAAGGCACAAGTCGTTATAGGCTTTTGTTGGACTTTTTCTCTTGTCGCCGTAGGAGGGGGGTTAGTTTGAGGAGGGAAGCCGTAAAAGCCAAGGGTGGCTTGGCCAAAAGTGATGGTTGTTGGTGGTAGTGATGGTGGACCATCCATCAGGTGTTAAGGTAGGGGGCTCGACGGGTTGAGCCTCCTCTCCTACCGCGAAAAGACGCTACCTGGGCCCGGAGGACGCTGTCTCTGTCTCGCTGGCCTTTTGCTACGAGCGAGAGAAGCCAACATTTATCCTTTTTGACATGTGGTTCCATGTTGTCCCTGCCCCAATGTCTGTCCTCCTCGGTGGGGAGAAGACACTTAAAATTGTCTTGGAAGTTACTCTCTCTTTCTCCCGAGTCGTGTCGTACTGTACGGTCTTCCTCCCCCCTTCCCTGCAAATGGGGGATATTAATTTGGTTAACGTGACGAAAAACGAACCCAAAGGGAGGATTGCCTAATGAAAGCTGCAGGACTTTTTTTTAACATATTTTTTATTTTATTTTCGTGGGGTGTCCATCGTCGTCGAGGTAGGTAAAGGCGGATGGAAACAAATGTCACTTGGGTAATTTCCTTGAAAGGCCACGCTGTAAGTTGTAAGTGGAGTTTTCCCTAAGCGAATGGAGCTATAAATTCAACCTGGAGACTTTCGAGCGGAGGAGGAGGACACACGCTCGTGAAACCTGGAAGAACTTCTGGTGGAAATGGTAAAGCAGTGGCGAGGAATCATGGAGCGCGAGGGAGGAGGTAAGGACTTTTAAAGTCGGTTGTCGTTCTATTGTTCGGCATGATGTGCGGTTCGTCCCCAGCAATTTGGGAAAGAACAGAAAAAAAAGAATGGGCCCAAAGGCGCGTTGATGACTTGCGGGGGTAAAGGAAAAAAAGGATTCTGTGTCACTTGTTCAGGCGTGCAAGCTCAATTTCAAAACAAGCTCACGGGGGTGTCTTGGTACCTCCTACCCACCCACCGTCACGTCCTAATGCACATGTTCCCGCACAACACTTAAGCTTATGGTGATGGTGACCTTTAGGGCCTGGTGAGTTTAACTTTGCTATTCCATCCATCCTTACTCTCCCAGGTTCATTGTTGTTGGAAGTTGAGATGATTTGAGGTATGGAAAGTTGGTCGTTGGAAGGGGAGGAAGACATTTGGATTATGCTTATCTGATTAGGTGTCGTAGATGGTGATGAGGAGCGAAGCAGAGAATTTCCTAGCTTTAAGGAAACTTGCTGTACATTGTCTGCAAATACGAGGATTGCTGGCAAGGGTTCAGAAAGTCCAAGCTAGCACAAGAATGTTTGTGTCGGTCTCTCTCTTCTCTGTGTGTGTGCGTATTTATATTACACGGCCCATTCTTTCTTCCTCCGGTTACAAGGATTAATGTACGGCCGGACATTTGAATCGTGTCAAACTGTTTTCAGCGCTCCATAACCTTCGTCGTCCACAAGAGAGTTTGTTAAGTCTTGTGTGGCTACGCCTGCGTGGCATTTGAGGCTGGGAGGGGGGGTTGAAGATGTGGGCGAATCACAACCTGGGCTTGTGGAGCTTGTCGCTGGCTCGCATCTCAGATCGTAATCTGATTAACGGAGGACCGTATAACGTGACTGATCATCACGCGGTGTTTGCTCTCTTCCCTTTTGGCCCTTTATAGAATTTTCCTTCCCATTTGCTTCGCTACCCCCCCCCCCCAAACGCAGACTCAACAAAATATGGACCAAGAACTTTCCCAAACCATGAAGTTGTTTCAATACACGTAAACGAAGCAAAAAAAGGAAAAACTTACCAAACGCCGCTTGGGTTTGATGAGTGGTCGATTTTGACCGTTCATCTTGTAGTACAATCCACAGGCATTACACAAGTAATGACCTGTACCGTCTCTCCGCCATAAGGGTGTAGAGGTCGCTCCACAATTCACACACTCTCGGCCTTCTGTTGGTACCACAAACCGGGAAAAACAAACAAGAGTCTTAACAATAGTGTCTCAATATGTTTTCTGACAGATTCGTGCGATTCTTTTTACACCGTCAGACCAACGAACATCTCAGCTAACAACGTTAAAATGTAAACCCATGCCAATGACATTGAAGTTCCATAACCAAGAGAACAGCACATACTAAAGTCAAAGCGCAGCCAATCAAGCGAAAAGGTGCGTAAAGGTTTAAAATCGGCCCAGGGAAAATAAAGTTCGGGAGATGGTGAGTGTGGGAAGACAAGGTACGGGATGAAGGGATTGGGGAGTTTGCGTTGCTAATTCTCCCCAAAAAAATCTCTTGGGGGGGGGAAGGTGTCAGTCAGGGCGGCAATTGCGTTGCGTGGCACCAGCAGCATCTGTTTTCGTTGTTGACACGCGGCAGAAACTCACACGTGCCGCCAAGATGCTCATCAGGCCACCGAATCTGCAGAACTTTTCAAAGTGTTTAGCTCATATTCTCCCTGGTCTTGTCATTATCATCGTCCTGCCCCTCAGAGACATTATCACGTGAAGACCTTGCGCGAGATGGGTGGCAGGCGCGTAATTTGATAACGCGAATGAAGCGATGGCGGTTCCAGACCTCCCATGTGTGATAAAACCCAACCCCTTCGGCCCCGGCGGGCCAACAAGTACTGCCAAACTACAATGAGCTCGACAAAGAGGGTGGAAATTATGCCCACATGTCCTCCTCCTCTTCCGTTTTACAAAGGGTGTCAGATTTTAAGTGGCACGAAGATGCGGTCTAATTCTGCAAAGCAGAGCATCTCAGGCACTCTTCCTCTCAGGGTCTCGTTAAAACGTAGCAGGTGTAAGCAACACGAGGTACGTAAGTCGATTAGGAGTACCGGGCGAGAACAATGCTCTTGAAAACGCCGACAAAGCGGTTAGAACAACCTCTGGAGCTCTAATTTGGGTTAACGCGGGTCAAACTAACATGACCTTCCCAACACACACATGGGATGAAGGGGTAAAGGGGTGGGGACCACCCAAATGGGAGGTGGAGAGACCACGGGTGGGTTTTGTCACGGTTTGTACAAGTGAGCCCACCCCGTAATGATATGTGTGGGACACATGAATTAGTTTTTCGGCCTCATTAACACTTTCCTGACGATTAACTGCACGGAGTAATAAGGCAAAATGAAAGGGAGAAGTGCAAGATCATCAGACTTGACACCCGGAGGAGAAAAAGAGGGAAAGAGATGCTAAGGATGTGTGAGAGGGCGAAGCAGCCAAGATTTGCTGGCAACCGTTTCTGGCTCTCTCTCCATTTTTTGCTCCGTTCTGAATGTCAAGGCTCATTACTACGGAAGACTGATGGACGAGGCGTCACACATGATAAGCGAAAAGTTGCTTTGCCCTTAGGATGAAGCTCAAGGGACAAGACAGATGTTGGGGAATTGGATGCTGGAAATGCCGCAAGAGTGACTCTTCTCGTAACGGACTCTCACTTCATTTTACGCTTCATGTTTTTTTTTCTTTTTTCTTTTTACAAGGAAGTTAATAATGTATAAATGGTGCAGTTGTCTCTGCGTGTGATTGTGTTCCTCTAGTTCATTATGTCAGAAAAGGAAGAAAAATCCGCCTTATGGGGATGACGGTTACGTTGTGTTATACTGTACTGTACAGTATAACACAACATAACCGTACTGTGCTGTTACATAACATACATAACTGTACTGTTTTCATACTGTACTGTATGTGTTACGCTCTATATTCTACGGTGTGTTAACACTATATTGCTTGATATGCTATGTGCTAAGGAAGTGCTGCGAGCAAAAATTAGGGAGTGCTTTCAGTTTTCATATTTCCTTCTCCCCAGCAAGGAACCGAACTAATCCCCGTGCGGTTAGTACTATGTGGAAAAAAGTGCGGTGGTTAGCAAAAGTGAGATTTGTGTGTGTGTTAGAATTGCCTTGATGGGAGTTTTAAGTTCGTCCACTTTGTTTCAAGAGCAAAAGTGTCTTTCTGAGCTTACCGGCACTTGAGCGCGTTTTGGTGCGCGGTCGGGCGGGTTGCAGCGTCTTGGCGCTGAAAACGCCCGCCGCGGCTGCCGAAGCGGCAGCCGCGTGGTGAAAATTGTGATAGCTGGACGGGGAGAAGTCCGTGGCCCCAGCTGCCGCTGCCGCTGCTGCTGCACTCGGGTACGAGTAGGTGGGCATGGCATGGGCATGGGAGTAGGCATAGGAATGAGACACGGAGGGGGTTAAGGCGGGTGAGGAAGTGGTAGGGTAAGAACTGGTGGTGGAGGAAGAGGAGGATGAGGCGGCGGAACTCAGGCTGATACCGTTCGGGTGTTGCGAGTGATGCGACGGATGCGGGCCGTGATGAGAAGGACTACTACCTTCTCGGGGTTTGCCGCCTCCGCCGCCGTTGCTACTGTTGCTTAGGTTGGTGCCGTTGGCGCCCGAGCCGGCGACCGAGCACGCCGAGAACGAGGAACCGAAGCCGGAGAACATCATGTTGGCCTTCAGTTCGGCCGCGGCTGCGGCTGCCGCCGCGGCGGTGCTCGGTGGGCCGAAGCTGGCTGACAGCATGTTGACGCTGTTCTTGAGGTCGCCCATGTTGCCTGACGCGAAACCGGGGAACATCACAGCTGGGAAAACGCCCCCTTTGTGTTCGACGGGCGACGGAGCGCCGCCGTTGTTGTTGTTGTTGCCTTCGGAAGACGCGGAGGTTCGCACGTTGTTGCCGTTGGAACTGGCTAAGTCCACCGGTCTGAGCGGATCGAGGGACCCGGCCGAGTTGTGCGATGGGTTCCGGCTACTGCTGCCGTGGCGATCGGCCGGGTTGGAAGGTTGGGAGACGCTGTAGTCGTGTGGCGTTTGGCCGTTGGAATGGGAATGGGAATGCGAGCTGCTGGCCGCGTTGTTGACGTTGACCACGTTGACGCCGTTGACGACGGTATTGGAGTTGTTGGTGGAGTTGTTGGGGGTTTGGGTGCTGTTGTTGGCATTCTCGGGACCAGCGTCTTCGGGAGGGGTGGGAGGGAAACTCAGTAAGTGTGGACTAGCGTGGGGATGAGAGATGGATCCGCCGGTAACCGAAGGGTGGGCTTTGGCAGCGAACGGCGAACACCACGCGGATCCGTGCGAGGAGTGGGCGTGCGAGTGATGAGAGACCATAGATTTACTGTCCGTTGCAGTGGGCAGCCAGGGATGTAAGGCGGTGTGGAAGTGAGGGCGGCACATCGGGCTGCTGGACATTCTCGCTGCTAGAAAGGAAAAAATCAAAGGAACCAAAGGTTACAAAGCGAACCATCCAAACTGCTTCGTCCAGTTCTAAAACGCTTTCGCGTTTCGCAGTTGAAAACTCGCGTTCCCCGGGGATCGAGCCGCACAACCTATGTCTGTTAGCTTTATAGTCAGGCTCAATAAAACGCACTTGGTGTGATCGAATGTTTCCTGCTCAGCTTTTTCGCTACTACCAGGGAAAATCGAACGTTTTTAGCTAATCTTGACTCGCCACTAGGAATCGGTATCGAACATTTGTGTGTGCTTTCCATAACAGTGACGCTCCAGCGAGAGCTGCGTAGTAGCTAGGAAATTTCGTTGTCGGCAACAATGAAATTTCCCGTCGCTCCTCAAGCTGCTTAGTAGCTAAGCGTAACTAAGCGCGAGAGAACTGTTTGATAAAGACGCCACTCACAACTGATGTCTATTTCGTAAAGACCCTTTGTTAATAGGTCAGTTTTTAACTAGTGCACTTTATAGTACTCCCTTATCAAAGTAATTTTATTCTTGGTATGAGACAGTTACGTAACGGTCAGTCTTGCAATGGCATGATGCTGTTTGTGTAAAATGACATCCGTTGATTTTCATATTGCGCAAATGCTTTATATTTGGAGTAAGGTTTCTCGCTAGCTCAATGGTTTTAATGAACAGACGATAGAAAATGCCCGTTGAAAACAGTGGGAATTTTGGTATGTGCGTTTTCATGTGCTACTGTTCCCGGGTTTGTATAGACACTGTATTACAGAAGAGAAGTTAGTAGAGAGGCTCGAACAGGTTTGTAAGCCGGGTTTGGACAGTCCATTTCCTTTTCTATTGAGATGATATGATGAAATCGAACAAAAAGGAAGAACAAGCCCCTCCTTGCTCCAGTTCGGTTGTTAACATCTGCTGTTATGAGAGGCTAAAAGTAAAAAAGGACTTAATGAACACCCTGGAAATACTAATAGCAACCGAGAAAGTATGTAAGCACGTGTACTCAAATCAATGGTAATTTATATGGTGGAAATTGCAGTCGAAAGAAGACCACATAAACTTCAGGTAACAAGCATAATCTTACTTCGGAATCGATTCTGACCCAGAAATTTAAAGAACAGTACAAGTGGGACAAGATTATGACAGTTATTACTATCTTTCCTGAAATAAATGCATGTAGAGGAAATTCATTTTCAGCAGAGTAACTCGAAAATTACCCCCCAAATTTTCACACTTATAGAAAATCTCCTTACAAATTAGATAGAACAGCTTAACTTTACAACTTGAAGGTTAGCTGGCATTTTCTCCAATATCTCACAGCTAGCATGAATGTTGGTATCTTTGCTGAATTTAACTTTAAATTGGCGCATAATATCAGGGCGGTGATGGTAAAGTAATGAGCGTTACATATCATATTAGGTTAAACTTAAGTCTCCCCCAACAATCGAGACATTTCCTGGACTTGTATGGGGGAAATTTCATTAACGACTTTCCGGGTCCTTTTTAGAACTACAGCGTCCTAATGCCAAAGTTTTTCAATTCTTTAATGAGAAGCAATTAAAAGTAAGAACCTCGTATCTAGCAGAAAAAATGCATTAAACTCGAAATGCTCGTCAAGCACAAGTAAACTTAGCGGGCCTTTCCTGCACCGCGTTTCCATTTGATAGAAGCGCTCCGAGGTGGAATATATAAACTAACGGATGTGCATAAAGCATTTTTCGTTGGTTAAGGAAAGCGACGGCGCATTTGGGGGGAATGCGTTGCACTACTCGCGACTCGACACGATGGTCTTATCCTGTCGACTGTGGCGATAAAAAGGGTTTGTCACTGAAGATAGCCCAGGTCCCCAACGAGCTTTTAGCGTCCATAAAACATGGTCGCCGGTCGTTGGTACCGACTTGTTAGTTTTATTATTCAAGCTTTTCCAGAGTTCCAACAATGGGAGAAGCGGTCGAGATCCAGGGCGTTGGAGGAGGGAAAAAGACAAAAGCGGACTTTTGGACTACACTATTATTTTTCTTAGTAATATCGTCTTTGACTTTCGAAAAAAAGTACACTCAAATGACCTACCCAACTCTTCCGGTCTTCACAGTCTGGATTGCTACGTTTTGGATTGACCGGTATTACTGAAGCTTGACGAAACCTGTCGGAATATTTCTGTCTTATTTTCTGGTTGCTCCTTCTTACTCAATTAGAAGCCTGGGCTATGTAGATGTCGTAAATGGCATTGACCTGCTGAGTAAATGTTTGGCTGGGTTTGGGGGACGTTGCAGATCGTGTTCTTAATTAATCAACGAATGGAATAATTAGATTTGGTGGTCCGCACCAAAATTTTGCCCTTGCCTTGTGTTTGATTGTCGTAGTACAGAATAAAATACAGTACTTTGATTGCCCGACGTGTCCCAGAAAGGATGGGGAGAGATTCGCATTGACAGTTTAAAGCCTGGTGAAAAATGTGTGAGAAACTGGTTTCCTACCCAGCGGATTGCCTAGTCCGTTCTGTCACACATATCCTCAATAAAAGCCCAAAAGCGCTACAGCCCAAGTTATCTGGCTTAAAAGATTAGGCCAACAATCTGACTTTCTTATGTCTTGACTATACCAAGGACGACTGAACAGACCTCGGATCATTCGAAGACAGAAACAGTCTTATAATGCCCAAGAAACCTGCTAAGTTGCTAACGCCCGGAACGGATGTTTCATGTTTGGAGACGTTGTTCTTTTTTTTGCGTAGCGTTTTATTACCCCAGCCTTTTCTTGTTTTCTTCTCAATGGAGAACCGGTCCGCATTTGAAGCCTCACAGATTCTGTTTTCTATGCACGAAATTCTATTATTTTTCTGTGTTCTACACGTTTACCCTTCTCTATCCCTTCACGCACTGGGGTATCAAAACTTGGTTACAATCTTCAAGCTGGAAATGCTTACCGTGTGAAGCCGCGGCGGATCCGTACGCCGAGTGCATTTGAGCTGCGTGGTGAACTTGCTGGTAGTACCGGGCTCGGGAATTGGACGTGCCGTCTAACGAGGGGAAAAACATATCCACTTCTTCCGAGTTACCCAGTAAATTGCCCGTACCGGCTTCCAGGTTCCCTTGCGGCCTACTGGCGGCCAACTCGTACCACGATCTCTGTTCGGCTGTGCTCATATCCATGTTGAAGAGTTTCTTGATTCAATTGTCTTCCGGAAAAGAATGTTTCGGTCGAGGTTGGGATGGGCGCGTGGGAGGCGCGTGGGTGATTTACCGTCAATTGGAAGGTCAGAAAAACGACACCCCCAACTGCGTTGGATAGTTTTCTCGTCCCCGGGTGTAACAATTCACTTTGGACAAGGATTTCTGGGAGGTAGAACCCGTAACCCAATAGGACGTCAGTCACTTTGAACCGTCGTTTTCAGTGTTGGTCAGATGATTCAACATGGGTGATGGCTCACTATCATCCGAGTACTTTGTAGCTGAACATCCAACAAGGAAATGCTCAGATTAAAATATTTTCCGACACTGGGTTATCGCCCTGTACCCAGAAAAGGTTTAAACACTTTTTTCCCAACTTTGTAGACTCAAAGTACCACTGTTTAACACTTGATGGAACACTCTCTACCAAGAGACATTTCCCCCAAAACGTTCAAATTGGTTTTTCTCCGAGTACGTTATCACACTGTGGTCGTCTATGCAGTACAGAGTAACTATCGTCACCGTTAGTTACGTTCCGAGATACCAGTTAAGAGTTAATCTGGTCCCAGTTGAGAAGGTGACAACTTGACATTCACCAGCACCACACAATTGTTCGATGGACACACTTTGGCAATGCGAATTTGCCACCACTAGTGGTGAATTCTCTCTTTCCACTTGAAACTGTAGCACAACTGGGACGACTGTCGCAGTGGTGCTACTTATCTAACGGCGTACACACGGTGCACTGTGCGAGCACATCAATGTAATTGATAACACCCATCCACCCTCCAAGTAAATCTACTTGGCTTAAGTGTCGCAAAAGGGAGATTGGGGCATCAACAATGCAGTACGGCCTTTGGTAGCGTTGGCCCCTTCCTGTAACACGGAGTGGTACGCGAACGCAAGTCTGGCACACAAAAACACACTCTTCACTCTCCACCCGCGTGCAGATAAGAGCTGACCATGGAGAGGACTAAAGAGCTCAGTCCGACAGCTCCGAACACAGATCCCCGGGCAACAACACAAAAAGGGAGGAGTTTTCGACTACAGACGAACATGGTGGGGGAGAAGAGCGGAGGTACTGCCCTCCTACCGCCAGATAGGCGGAGCTCGATTCGCTAGCACGATGCACGAACGCGCCCGCGCGGCTCCGCCCTCGAACCCATCCCGCATGGCCATTGGTGCTTAGTAAACACGCCCCACCTCTCGCGGGTAAAAGGTTTCTAGTTCATCGTAGCGACAATTTTATCGAGCGATTTAAATTTGTTTGATGGTGCGGCTACGGACGCTTTTTTTCTACTTTTTTTCATGTAGGAAGAGAAGAAAAATAAGAAAAAATGAGTAACGACTCGCTCCGTGAGGAAAATGAAAAGGAAGCGGGAGGGTATTGCACTTAATTAAAAAAGAAGGGTAAACTTAACTAAGACGGATCGGGAACTGAGACAAGGGGATGTAGGCCAGGAAAACTAGCGGAGCGTTGAATAGCGATGCTAAACAGTTGACATTTACCCAAAGTCGATTTCCGCGGAAGTTCTAATGAGCTTGGGAAATCGTTACGGGGGAGAAGGAAACCGAAAAAGAATGAGCAGAGCATTTTTTTTTTTCGTACAGGTGGACCAGCGAGTGCATACTGTGCATGCACACACGCGAAGGGAGGGTGTCTGGGGAGGCCCGAGAGGGTTTGGATTAGTTTTTCTGAGGCACAACGTTAGTTTCCTTCTGTTGCTAGTTAGTTTTTTTTTGGGGGGGGGGTCTCATTAATGAGAACCTGAATATATCTGTTCGTTCAGTCTCGACGATTGGCCCTGGCTTTCTCTCTGTGTATGTGTGAGTGCGTTGTGTGTTTGTTCCGCTAATGGATGTCGTCTTCCTCTTCCTGTGAGCTTTTCGACTCACACACATGGGGAAGAGCGGTATTCGACTAAAAAGTAAACATTCTTTCCTGTCCTTTACGGTTCCCTCTGAAATACGCTAACTGGCCTTGCACAGGCGGAAGCTATAGCAACGACTTCTAACTGTATCCTATAGTTGGACCTTATAGAGAACTCGTTAGTAATGAAATCGACGCTGGTGGAGTTCCGAGATCCTTTATGTACGCGAATGATGCGTTCGTAGAAAACCATGCGCCGCGTAAGTACTGTGATGAGAGATACATTGGGCATCATGCAGAATAAGAGAGGAATAGATTTCGTGGGGTGAGACAACAAATCTGCTGGGGGAGGCAATCGGTGAATTTGGAAGTTTAGTCGCATGGAAAAGTCGGAGTAACGTTCCCAGCAGTTTTAACCAGGGGGAGTTAGGGGGTTTAATGCCCTCCACTAAAATTATTAAGAAAACAAAATATATTTTTTGGGGCGAGTATTGCATGCGAGAACTTACTTTAACCTGAAATTTGGGTTATGGTGATAGTCTTGAAGCATTTAAAACCCAAATAGTGGGACAAATTGAAAACCCTTGCATTTTTTTATCAATCTCTACATTCCAAAAAGAATAAAAAATCTTTCCATTTGCCATTTCGGTTTTGCGATGCGAATGTGGATGGCCTGTCGTATGTTCGTTGACTCGTTATGGAAAATGGACAAGTGTAAAATTTAAGTGTTTGTTTTCTTGACAACTGAAAGTCAAAAGTAAGCCTTCCGTGTTTCCGACATTCAAATTTCCTTTTAGTCACTCTGTGCGTTGGATCATATTGAAAAATTGTTAATCCTTGAATAACGGAAATATAAAATAAACAAGTTAGAATAGACAAGGCGCAATGAAGTTTCGATGGAGGTCGCACTGAAGCGTTCCATACGGAAAAAGAAACACTGTGACCAACCTTTCATTTGGTAGAATTCGGTTTATTGGCAAATGTCTACATGGGCTTGATATGTTTCTGTCCTAACTAGTCAAAGGACAGAAATATATCAGCTGGGTTTTGCCCTCTGAAGTTTGTTAGTTGTCAAGAATTTCCTCCCTACGTTGGCGTAATTTAACACCAATTCTTCTATTAGCTACAGAATAGCCGCGAAAATATATCAATGGCAGCCAATCTACTGATGTTGAGATAAGGAAAAAAGATACTTGTACCACTGACTGTTAATTTTACGTGTTTGTGTGTGGTAATGCTTGATAACTAACGAAAAATTTCCAAATGTATTTCAAACTAGAAGGGAAACATATTTAGTCTAACATTGATTTTTACATCCCAGGCGATCCTTTCATACGTTAAGCACGTATTCTTTTGCATTTTCATGTATCATGCATTTCATTTTTCACAAATAAGTTTCCTTTAGATTTGCGTAAAATAATCATGTGATGTTCTTCAAACATTTCATGAAATATGCATTCCGTCATAGAGATGTTTATATCAAGTGTTTTTAAGTAATATTTTACGCAAAATAAAGAATAAAGTTTTCAAATAAATTTTAGGTATTATGCCCCAAACTTTAATCTTCTTACTAAGGGTGCGCATTTTCCCTTGATCAACATTCAGTTCAACTAGCCAACTTGGCACTTTGTAAGAAATGGCATGGGGCAACATCAGTGGTGATGCAGTAAGAATAGAACATATAAAGTAATTTTTATAATTGAGTTTGTTTCATTGTGGGACACTTCAATTCAGCCCATTGTGAGGATATTCTCTTCAAGCAATCAAACGTAGTACAGTGCCACAAAAACGGAAAACAAAGGCATGTTTATTTTCGTCCGCCCCTTTTTCCAAAAAGAATAGTAGTGAGCTAATTGGCTCGTTGCTTATTTAATGAGACGCTTCTTTTAAGCGTAAAACGCTATGGGAACATAAAGTTTGCGGTTTGTCAGGAAGTTCGATTACGAAACAAAGATACAAACAATGGGAGTTTTTTATCTGATGTGGGGAAATTAGCCTAAGTAGCCAAGTGGGAAAGGAAGAGGGAAGCAGAGTTCGAAAAAAATGTTTCAGAATGCTAGGAAGAAAAAAAAAGAGAAGGGAAGGAACGCACCGTTTCCATCATCAGGTGCACGGCGCGCATTCTAGTGGAACGCCGCACATGCATTGGGAAAAACGGCGAAAGAAAAAGCTTTAGATATGTGGGATAAGGTTCTGATGCAGAGCAAGGAGAATCAAGTCGTGTGTGATGCCAAACAGGCTCTTATCGCGAGCTGAGCATCAGTTTTCCCAGGCAGTTTGGTCTTGGACGCTAATTGGCTGGCCTGAGCCACCATAAGATGACATAGGAACCACGATGACACCTGACAGCTCATTCGTCATTAAAGGTAGAGACGGTAGAAAAACTTCGTGGTCGCCTTTTCCTACACCCCAACAACCCAACTTGGGGACTTTCTTTCTCCCCCAACCCCACCTTCCCGCAAAACCTTATATCTAAGCACTTTGAGACACATTTACTTCCCTTAAAAGTGACTTTTCCTCCTCCTCGCTGTTTGTCCCGCAGACACGTTCCCAAATGGTCCACCAGACGAACGGATATCTTGTTATGCTGCGTTGCTTATGAGTCGCTCTGACCATTGGATACACGATGCTTTCCGAATTATGAACCGTAAGCGAGTTTCGCGAGCAACAACTTAGGCTCTTCTGGCTCTTTGGGTATTCAGGTGGTCATTTATCATCCGCAGAGACGAAAAACAGCCGACAGACAGTAGAAAATTCTCCTCGCGGCGCTCGCACATGTTCTCCCATGGTTCTGTGGGATCAGAAAGCGATTCAATCAGAGCCCGAATATAAGGCATTTAAAAAACGAAGCGTCTTTACTATTACGTTAACTTCTTTTCTTTTACGGATGCGCGGTTTAGAGGTACGTAGAAATTGTGACAGAATTTTCATATGGGATCTCTTACATCAGGGGTTTCATGAGAGGTTAAAGCTGTACGTGAGGCAGCAAGGTGCTATCACAAGTGGTTTTCTCTTGCAAACGGGTCTCATTCTATTTATGGGTAGTTCTTCCGTTGTAGAATTTGCTCGATTTCTTGAAGAAACTCCCTTTGGGTCTCTTATGTGAAGTTTCCTTTGCATTCACTCAGCTCACGCCAAAAAGTAATGAAACGCGATATACGATAAAGTGTAGAAAAGCTAGAATATAAAATCTCTTATGCTCTGTTTTTCTCCTATCTGTTTTCTTTTTACTGTAGAATTAAACAAACCGTTTTGTTCGAGCAGTTTCTCTTACATGCGGGTCCCTCTAAGCACGGCTTGACTGTATCAGTCAGTTTACACAAGCTTTTAATAGCGATTAGAAAAACAGTCAAGTCTGGATGCAAACTTATAAGCGAAACCAGGGACAGTAATTGGTAAATTTCTATTATTGAAAAAGAGACTCATGTTGAGGAACGTGGATGAAAGGAGACATTTCCCGTTTTTAGCGTTCCTACATTTGGGTCAGTGAGGTAAGCCTCAATAATATGTTAGGGAACTGAAGCATTGGGAAACAAAATTGTGTATTTCCCTAATGCCACATTTCATTGTAATAACAATTGTCTCGATAAAGTAATCTTTCGTTCTTCCTTAATTCGTAAAGAATTTGTAGGGATTTCATACCCGGGACCTTTTGTTCTCAATTTTTTTTTACTCGTTGACTGTGTCCAGTGTTTCCATTTATATCTTATTCCGTTGTACTCTACATACAACAGTGAGAATACCAAAACACTCGAGTTTGCATTAAACTGGATAATGTTACCGAATCAGGATTTTATCTAGGATTTTGGTTCGGGGTTAATCCGTAACTTATTAAGCATTTCCTTCTATATTATTTAACATGAAAAAGATTGGATATGAAAAACATTCGAGAGGGTGTGTTCGAACCCCCTAAGCCCCCTATGTAGAACTTGAACCAAATGTTACTTCTAAAAGAATTCGTTTTTCTCGAAACGCAGCTTTTCGCTTTCCTCGA
Organism: Triops cancriformis; assembly: GCA_020615345.1. Lineage (NCBI taxonomy): Eukaryota > Metazoa > Arthropoda > Branchiopoda > Notostraca > Triopsidae > Triops > Triops cancriformis. The sequence goes on along the minus strand of JAHZNP010000176.1, from coordinate 15,862 downwards.
GATTCCTGGCAAACTAGAAAAAATAACCAGCGCTCCGCAAAACAAGAAAAAAGGAGATTTAAAGCCAGAGGTGTGCTGATTTCTGTGAAACACTCCGCCAAAATAAGGCCACTCTGTGTCATGATTGTTGACTTGAGGACTTCAGTTGTTCCTGGCTAAGACATGAAAGCACTACGGTACCTTCAACCGTTACTGGGGACCGGTTGGAAAATTTCGTGCGAACATCGAAACAGAGAGAGAAAAAAGATGTCTATCCAACGCAGGGAGTATAGGTGACATATCTGGTGGACCACGCACGCAATCCTGCCATTCCAAGAGGCTGGCGGAAGACAACACGGGAAACACGAACGTGGAAGTGTACGTAAGTGAAATTCCCCAGGTCGCTTCACTGTGTGCTTGCGTACCATAATGCTAAGACATTTGACTCGCGGGCAATTCAAGCCAGTGCTACTGGCGAGCAATGCACATTACCGGTTCAGGACATACGGTTACATGCTAAGAAACCGAAGACCCCAAGCCCAAGTTTAGTGAGTGATGGAGTTGAGAAGCTTGAGTTGAGTTGGTTATGATGCTCGGAAGGTACAGGGGGTTAGAGAGGAGATGGACTTGACTGATTAGAAGACGGTATTATTCCTTGAGCCGTAATCTTTCCCGGCCATCTCTTGCAAACAGTAGCTCGCTTTAAGAAGTAATCCTCATTGGATCATGGAAATGTTCCCGCTATTGCGGAATTAATCTCCATCCCGGGATCGAACATTCAAACTTGAACTCTTCGCGGAGATTCTCTTCCAAACTCTCGCTCGGCATCTCCAGGGACAAGACTGAGGAGAGGGGGATCGAAACTCGAGATCCTTTACGAAACAGAAGCCAATCCTCTTATCGCACCAGATACAGACTCATCCTAAACGCTTCATTTTAGCCCCCCCCCACCTTCTGTTCAAAGATTACACCACTTTTCCACCGCAGAAGAACTTCCATCTCAGATTTTCTGGATCGATACATTCTCTTCAACTCCAATTACGGTGCGATTGAAACGATATTTAATTGGAAAAAAATTTAACGGTATGGTGCGACTTTCTCTCAGGAAAATTTAGCCGATACCTTAAATGTTGAATTCAGTCCAACCGCAGATTAGTTTACTATAATATTACAGTTTGATTGGTCTAATATATTTTCTTTTTATTTAAATACAAAGTATAATTCACGCGTAATGTAATTTTGCTACAGCTCACTTTTATTTATTTAATTTTAAATTTATTAGGGCATTTTTGGTTGATGTACGGATTCATTTTCTGACATTCCCGTGCATTGGCAAGAGAAGCGTTTCGTTTCCAGGTGTGGCCAGTTGACTTCTTATTGTGCTGGCGCGTCACTGGGCTTCAATTTACCTTTTTACTTGTCTGGGCCAATGGAAAGGGTCTTAAGTAGGGTCTTTAGAGCCACACTAGGCACTTAGACGGCCTATGCATTATGGGTGACGGCTTTTGTGGGAAGATTTTCTACGCCAGAGAGGGTATATGAGGGGGAGAGGCTTTACAACTTTTTCCACAGTAATGAGAAGGTTGGTCTAAAAGATATTGACAGCCAAATACTCCTTTGCTGCTCCTTTTAGGCTTGGAATCTTACTAGAAACATTTTTGTAAAAAAAAAAGGTTTTTAACTTCGATTAAGCGTTTACACCAAGAAAGGGGAATCAACCGACTATTTCTCGTGCTATTTGAGTTTCAGCAGTTCTTTAGTTAGTTTAGTTTGTCTATGAATCAGAAATGTAGTACATCTATAGGAAAAGCGACTTACGCGTCGTAGTAAAAGTCACGACTGCCTATTTTTTTCTAACTAGAAAAACGTCTACTAGCAAGTTTTTTCGCTGATGGTTCGTTTCCACCCCGTCAGTTTTGGGAGACTTTAGGTCGTCCAGTTCGTTCTTTCTGTCCGATGGAAAAAAAATTTAAAGCAACTGCAGAAACTAGTTTCAGCTATCCCTGGTATGACATTTTTGATTAATCAACTTGTTCCTATCGGCTTACAACGTTTCGAAACACCTGATGAAATTGCTAGCGAGTAACTTGAGGCATTTGAAGGTAGTTCTTTCCGTTCGCAAGACATTCTTTGCTGAAAATTCTTCCCTTTCCCTTCCGGAGCCGCTTAGCGCCATGTCAGGTTGTCGTGTTGTGACGATTTTGGTGAAATTAGGAGCGAATTTTAGGGCGTTTATCAGTTGGATGGTAAGTAACGTTACCTCTCCGCTGGTAGCCATCACCAAATTTACCACAAGTAGCAGGCAATAGGGGGGGGGAGGGGGGAGGAGAGAAGGAAGCCAGGCAGTTTTTCTTGAAAACATCAACGAGATTTACGAAACAGATAAGTTTCTTCACGAAAGGTTATAAGGCAGACCTTTGGGGACCGTTCTCGTGTCCCCTGTCTCGAAAATCCATCAAGTATCGGTGTTTTGCGTGAAGGGGCGCCACAAAAGGTATAACCCATACCTTCACCCAGAACGTATGCTGTACCATATTGTAATGTGCTCACAAAAATCCCTTTTGAAAAAGGCCAGGTGAGCTTTGACGTGCGGCCTCTTGTCTCTCGGCAAAGAGGAGTTCCCGTGGTCTGTTGTCTTCTCATGCACGCTTGCATGGACTCGAAGGATGCTGCTGGTGATGGTGCTGCTACCACTACCACTACAGGCTGAGCTGGGTACCGTTGGGGTTTGCTAGCTGGGCTTGATGGGACCGAGAAGAAGAGGAACTACATCTTGATAGTGGCCATCAGATAAAAGCTCTCAAGCGACGGGTTTCCCTCCATAGTCTTGAGAAGTCTTTCGCTGCCCCCTCTTTCAGAAAGCCAGAAAGTCCCTTTTGGATTTTCTGTCTCTCCTAAACTCTTTGGCGTTGACAGAAAATCATCTCAAGAATAAATTTACGGCATACAGCAACACGGAGTACTTCCATTCGGCTCCAACATCAAGCAAAGTTCCGTTGAATTTGATAGAAGTGATAGAAGACGTGGTAGAAGACAGTTACGCGAATCCACGGCTGCGCAGTAGGGCTGACTTTCATTGTTGCGTAGGTGCGGTGCCTCGAGAACGGATGGCATGCCTGGCCTTCTGGCTCAGTTAGTCGACTGTACAATAGTAAAGTGTAGATTAATTTAATAACGAATGCGTGAATTGTACGTTTCTAGCGTAATGGAAGAGAGAGCTAGAATCAGACAGATGGACCTGGCTTAGCACGATTAATGTGTTCAACACGAATTCGGCACGGATCGAAGATTAGATTCGATGGACAAGACAAGGAAGATTAGAAAAGTGAGAAGTCGTTTACTCACTGTAGACATTATTCGGAAAAAGTTTTAGACGGTTTAGTGATTTTGCTTTTTTTCGTTTGCATAATACATTGAAAGAGGCATGTAATAAATCGAAATAATGTTACGCCCTTTTACAGATGAGTTTTGAGTTGCTCTCGCGAAAGTACTAAGAATTTCTAGCTGGGGCATTCTGATCATTGAAGTTAATATATACACAAGAATCGCTATTATTAAGTTTTGTTCTATCTTTATTGGTAGATTTTTTTATCTTTTTTTACTTGTTTTTGTCTTGGAATCTGACTTCCTTTCACTATGCAGATAAACTGTTCGCCTTTTTGCGTGGGAACCATATGAATAAGTTTATTTTATTCGTTTCAAAGAAATGTCTTTCGGATATTTACATTCAACTAAATGGCCTTCCTCACATTCTGCAAATCCTGTTTAGGACAAATGAACTCAGCATTCTCTATACACAATACCATAAACGTACAATAAATCTATTTTTTCCGAACGCGGATTCTAATTTCACAGAAATTTCCCAGAGCACAGACAAAAAATGAAGGATGATTCAACCAAACTTGATTTTATAGAATTATAGCCAGGATACAACCAAACTGGTTGTACTAAAATCATAGCAACATGAGCGTCATCACGCAGTTTTGGTGCTCCCCATTTGATAGTCGACATTCACGACATTTTCTTGCGTCTTTTCTGGGTGAATAATTTAATAACTTACAATTGCCAATATATTTTCAAAAAGCTTGGGGTACTCATTCCTCCCGTAATATTCATTGCGAAAACACCGAAGTAGCAGAAAAGAGAAATGGATCTAACGAGATCGTCATCATTTGTGTGAATTTTGTTCTTTTGATGCAAATTTTCTTTCACGGATTCCTTAAATTTTAAAGTGGAAGTTCGAAGATTTTGTGTAACCTTTCATGCATAATAAAATTAATGTTCTTCATAGTTTGATCAACAGCGTACCACTACAACAGGCAGTTACATCAATCGTATGAGAATGACGATCTCGGTGAAGCTAAGAGAGTGAAGCTCTTATGGTCACAGAACCTATAAATTTGCATTTTGACTGTCTGCCTACTCTATTCTCCACAAATGCCTCCGCTATGTGAAAGCGCCAAGTTCGCCTCGCGAATGATTTAAGATTTCTTTTCGAAATACCTAGGTCTTTACGAAAAACTGAACCAAAGTACTGCCAGACAAAACTTTAAGCGTGGAGAAGCTTTACTTCCGCTCTATCTGATGGACCAACTGGAACAAGACAATGGAAAAATCTGAAATTGGAGTTTTTTACGGGCAGTTTTATCACGTGAGTTGCCCAACTTTGCTTCGCGGTCGTCAATAGCTGCAGTAAAAGTAACACTGAAACCCGAGATTTCTGCAGTTCAGAACTCCCTTCGAGTGTTTTTTTTATTACAGCTAACAATATTCCGTGTCGCTCCATCGAAAAGGAAGGCTTCCTGGCAAGTTAATCTAGAAAATCTCCAAGTTTTCTCTCGACAATCGCGTGTATATAGAAGTTATTCTTCTTTGCACAGTACTGTAGCCTTTTTTTTACCTCCTGCTTCTTCTTGTGAGCAATAGAACTCGCTAACGCGTAGGCCAAGCTGAAAAGACGAAGGCTCATATTCACTTTAGCTGGGCGCTGCGGGTCCATAGGGATTATCTTATCGCCGAGATGGATCTCATCGATGAGCGTTCAATGCAGATTAAAGACGCGTACACGCATGAACACCGTAGGAGCAGCAGCGGCAGCTGCTGCTGCTGCTCCTACGGTGGTTCCTGTAGAGCTACTAACTTGTTTCAACAAAAGAGAAAAACTGGTGGCAAAGAGCATACCAGATTCTCGCCGCATCCACTGGTGAAGTACTCCATCAGATTTTTCTCCCTCGAACCCCATTTTGTACGCTTTGTCTTGGTAAATAGCCGCGTTACATTGCTCTACATGATTTCTGAAATGAACGACACATTTTAGTTTATTTTCCGTGGTGCCGCTCTTTAGCAATGAGATGCAAATGTAAAAAAATCTCACAGGGAGTTTTTATTGCGTGGAAGTATATTACAGCAGTCCGGCTGTGGCTGGAGTTGGCTTCTTCGCACTTGGGTTCATCAGATAGTGTCAATTGAAAGGAAATTTATGACGTCCTTGCCGAACCTCATCAAATTAAGCATCCCTCCGTTGTCTCGATACCCATCGCGTATCGACGCCTTCAAGTTCTGTTAGCGTTACGTCAGGGAACGTGTAAAGACCATCATTGGTGATGGCCGATAAACGATAAATAATAACACGAGAATTTCATGGCGAAAGGTTTAGTCGCTATAACGTAGAATATTAAACACTGACGTGGCAACATGGAATGCTATAGTAATCGTAAGTATCGGATCAATACATTGCCCTTAGAAGGGTTTCTTGATTAATCTTTGCGCTTTTCCAGAGTTTTTTTTGTGGTTAGCTGAAAGAATTTCCATATGATGGCGTTGCGTAAGCAGTAAGATGATAACTGTGGACCATGTGTAAGCTTCAGGGTATTGTGGAGTACGGTATTGTAGATCAGATAGTGTACTGTTATTTTACCGAAAGTTTTCCCCCTTGCAAGTCTATTTCTATGCGCAGAAAACCGTTTTACTCATACGCACAGCAGTCGGGAGATGACTAGAAGCTGATAAACAATCGGTTGGGAGCCTCGTGTTTCAAAAGCAAGGGGGTTGACACGCTCTGATTTCTGATAGCGTTTCGTGCTGGTTTTAGAAACGTTACCCTCTATAGGTACGGGCATGTGTGGGCGCAGAATGCTCCCGCGTTTGGATACTGTTTTCAATTCATAGAATGGAATCAACAACGAAAGAAAAGTCCGCGTAAGGACCGCTTGAACAGTTGCAAACGCTGACACTAGCGCTGCGCTAGCGGTATCTTCGCGTAACTAAAAATGTTCGATGAACACGGCACGGGACTTGAAGCGGCTTGGCTCTCGGCAAACCTACGTATACGCTTGGACTGAAACCTCTTCAATTTCATGTAGTCTTCAAAACCCGAGGCCAAACAAGTGGACACTTAATGTCAGTTTGTTGCAGTAAAGCAACCTATACGGAGAAAATAAACATTCCTAACATTCCGTTTTAGCACCTTCACGTGAGATCGTAAGTTCCGTGGGCAACGAACTATATCGTAAGTTCTCGTGTCTCTCTAAGTGCAACTCATGAGGTATGGTATCGATTTGCGTATCTTCGAAAGTGCGGAATTAAAACGCTGTAACAGTAGCTCCACCTATTCAGTGTTTGTTGACAAATGAGGGAAAATCTATTTATGACTTTTGTAGCACTTTAACGTAAATCAAGTTTAAGAATCATTATTAGGGACTGCGAACTAAAATTTCCTTAAAGTACAGTGTTTTAATAGACATTAGTGTTTATTTGCTCACAGGAAGATCCAAAAGCTAGAAACTCGCTGTGAATTTATGGGCATGTCACTAGGACGCCGTTGGGATATTTCGTTGTTGCGTATTTGCAATCAATAGGTCCGCGTGACGACAGGTACAATACGTTAGCGTGGGTTGCCGCTAATGCGAGAGGTGTAAATATGCAACCAAATAATGTAGTTTGCGTCCAGTGTACAAAATAATAAAGGGTTAGGGGTTATAACTGCATTTTCGTGCTGGGTTGTGTGCTGTAATTTTCGTGCAAGACTTGGCGCCGCCTCTCCATTCCACCACTAGCCGTATTTACTCTCCAAAAAGGGTTAAAAAAAATCGTAAGACTTCATTGTAAGACTGTCTTCTCACGGTTCGTTTGTTTAAAACGGCAGCTTGACATTTCAGTCATGTAGTCCACGCAAATTGTATGACTGTTAGCTAGTTAGTGTCAAAGAACAATCGGCGACAGTTACGTTATGAGCTGTCAAGATTACTCTAGCTTGTACAAGTTCTCCTATCAAAATAAATTATTTTGTTGCAAGGTCGTGCGTTATTATATTATGGGTTTTTTAACTTATATATCGAAAAAGTGTACTTGCATTTAGTACAGGACAGCATACAACTCTGCTCAGCTCCTTGCAATCTCTTTTTTTTATTAACCAACGTTTTCGAGTTTTTGTTTGGTGTTAACGCATGCAAAGAAAAACCAATTTGCTTATAAAATTCAAACCCATAAAGATGAACGTAGCAGCAGCGTTTGGTTCCTTGAGAAAAAAAAGTCCCAACAGAACGGAAAAACGTCGTAAGCCGACGGCTAACCCTATGTTTAGTGTCGCTCAATGTTGCACATCCCGTGCCGCACATATATAAATTCCCACGTCAAGATCTACGTACGAGATTGGAGGCTGACGGCCGAGTCTGGGAGGGAGATCGGGTTTGCCATTGGATTGTAAATTTGCCTAGGCTTCGGTAACGGCTTGCTGTGCTTTGCGTGGAGTATTCTTCTCCCCGCTTCCAGACATGCAGCGACGACGCCGACGCCGAGCGTCACTCCCGTTCTTGGCTGCTTTTATCCTCAAGTCGAATCGACCCAAGGCGATGGCGGTTGTCGATACGAGTCACGCCGACGCCGTTAAAACAACGACGAGCAGTTTACCTCTGCCTTGCTTCCCTTTTCCACCGTTATTTCCCTTCTTGCCAGACATTCTCCTTGACTAGCTTTCTTTCTGGGTGAATTTTTTTTTCTCTGCGATTTCCATCTGCCCCTTTTGCACCGTTGTCGCTTCGGTTATACAATGGAGTAAGACCCGTGGCGCATTCCGAAAACAAATTGTTGGAATTGGAGACTATGGCGATTATACAGCAACCCAATCGACTGCCCATTAAAACAATGTTGTCCGTAACTTGTTGGGCAAGTGGGATGCAATTGATACGTTTTTCTTTTTCCTTTTTTTTAAATGTATATCACTGTTCTGAAAACTGTCTGTCAGGGACAGAGTCTTACATGACAAAAACTAACTGGTAAGCCCAGGTAGTGCTAGGTTTGGTGGATAAAAACTGTTAAATGCGTTCCTATTGTAATCTCGGATGGGTTTTAGCTTTTTGTTTTATTAGTTAGGAAAAGGGAGGCTATATACACATAAAGTTTCCTTTGGCAGTAGGATTTGAAGAAGAATAGTACGCGTTTGATGACAATCTGTCACACGAACGGTGTTGTCAGTTCACACCCGCCAATTTTGGCAACCTTTCCGTTCCCCCTAAGATTTCCTCTGAGCTCCCTGGTTCTTTTTGATCCTCGGATCTTATCGCAAAGTAGAACAATAGAACTCGCGTTCCGAACTCTTGAGTACTGGCACTGTGTTGGACTGAGGCCACCTTCCGCTAAGGTAACTACGGGAACTCTATATAGTGTGCTACAATGGTTATTGAACCATCTCAACCCTCCTAGTAACCCGGTATTCGCACCCAGTGGGTTGGATTGTTGAAACTGTCCCAATCAATTCGATGTCCAGTGCTGATAACCCCCCAACCTAACTGCTGTAGATTTTGGGGAGGACAAGGAAAGGAGTGTACGGTTGTATTTTTAGGCTCCTAAAAACTAAAGGTGGGCAAATGAGGGGGTTCGAAAAAGTTTTTATAGTAAAAGGTACCGGGGTGATGGACGTTGAGAAACAAAAAAAAAAGTTTGTCGATAGTGATGGGGCCGTTTAGTTGAGGCAAGATGCATTTTTATCCTTCCTTCCTGCTCCCAACTGCTCCACCATCACCACCAAGCCGTCACCCAGAAGCAGCAGAACCAACAAGCACCGGAGCGTCTGCCTATTGTTCCCACAATGGCTGCTTCCCCTCCTCCTTGAAAAGATTGGCGACACGGGCATTAGCCACACTTTAGGGGGCCTACCGTCCTCCCACGTTGCTGTTAGCCCCAGATTTCTGAATTATGTCCTCTCTCCCGCAGAAAAGAGGAAATTCCTTTTAGCCGAACCTTGCAATCTATGCGTAGCTAGGACTTGTCAAGCCTTAATGAGTGTGTCGTTTTTCAAAGAAAAAGCTAAAGAATGGCGTTCATATGGATGGTCACTTTCAATCCAACAGGCTTTTTTTTCTGTCAGCGTGAGCTTTTCGCTTTGGTGACCTGGACTTGAGGATTCATATATCTAACTGACTCACTAAATATGTTGATACTCTTAACGTAGGTGTATGGTCCGACAGTTTACTGTAATTTGGCTTACAGATTTTGGCTCAATAACACCTAAAACTTTTTACTGTTCTAGCTTAATTCATAAATTTCTGTTCCATTATTTTTTATTTATTGTCCTAACTTATTTATTTTTCACGTGTTCGGTTCTCCTTTGTTTTCATTTCTTTAATTTTTATTTCAATACTTTCCATACATTTGTTATTTTCGACTGTTGTATCTCATTGTTCTCTCAATTTCTTGCATACTTTTTTGCATTTTGCCTACTCTGGTCGGAAACAACTTTTTCAGGGAAATTATTGATTATTTAAATATATCGATTTCTCTGTGGTAGTTCAGTAATATGTTTAACCATTATTTATTACTACATTAGATTGCTTGGTAATATCACATGTTCAGTAACTAATTACTTATTTGTTGATTTAAAAGATCTAACTATTGGCATTGACGGTTGAAAATAGACAAGCTTATCAACTGTGCGAAATCTCAAGACTTTATTTTGCATTTGGTAAAATAAACCTAAAAGCAAATCACTTTGGGTCTCTTTTTCATGAGATACTTCCATCGAAAGTAAATACAGAATACGTTCGGAAGGATATGCCGGCTTTCTAACATCCTACCTTTCTAGCAGCGAAATTCATTGTTGCTTCGTCCTAGACGCTTTAGCGTATCAAAATGCTCGGCAAGTTCTCCAACGTTAGATAGACTCAACGTAAGCCACGTGTAGAAACGAACAGTTCAGCTCAGTCGGGAATGCCGAGATACGATATACAGATAACACATATCTTGTGGTATGGTAGTCATTGACAGCTGTTGTAAAAGGAATTTCGCGAACTACAACGAGCCTGTGGTTGTCCCGAATGGGAGGTGTTGCAATTCTAAAAACGGTCTTCTACATTTCCAGGAGCACACCGCGATTAGGTGTTTAACATCTTTCGCTGCAAACGAAAAGTGACGAGCTTGAAAGTGTGCATTCTTTTTAGCAATTTTCTGAGTCCGAGCCTTGCAACAACTTATAGGTTGTTGGCAACAACCTATGGCAACAACCTAAGCCTTGGCAACAACCTATAGTCATAGAATTTAGAATTTTAATAGTTTGTGGCACGTTACGGCTTGTTCTTACTAAACGAGCGTAGGCGACAATGAATTCTATGACAGGAGAAAAAAACTTTGGAAACGTATTGGGTGTGCTCAGCTTACCTATTCCGAATACCTCGAACATTCCTCAAAGAAATGCGGATTCACCCGAACAGGAAAGATCGTTTTCTCTAGAAGGAGAATTTTTTATCGCCCTGCTTACTTTACCTGCGTTAAATGTTAATAAAGTAATCCCTCTATTTACGCGGTCAGGTATAACTCTGAAAACACCTCCGCAAATTGAACCATGTTGTGCACGTATCCAACGATTACGCATGTGTTCTTTGTTCGTGATCAAATTTACTTTTATTGAGTTGTGAAGTATTTTAATAAAAACTATTTTCAATAGAAACTATAAATACAGTGAAGATCAGTTAAGACGAAGTAACATTCTGGTACTCACAGCATCCTATCTCATTGTACTGCGATACAGTGGGAATCAGTTAAGACGAAATTCGGAAAATACAAAAAATTCCGGTCCGTTCCATTTCGTCTCAACCGATATCCACTGTATGCAAAATAGGTTTCTGGTAAGAAAACGAACTTTTAATTCAGCTCTATTTCATTTGCCCATTAAACAAAAAGCCCACACCAGAATTTCTTACATTTTAACGGAGTTTGTATGTTTGACGAAATTTTTACAATTGAACATAATCTTGAAAAGTTTTACATCTTAGGGACGATACGAACTTCTAGCCGATTTTTTACTACATTATAACACATTAACAGTATTTTGACTTTCCCATAATTATATTTCTATGATCGCAAATATTCTTGGCCGCTTCTGTGGTTAAATATTCTAATATTTTCTCTTAAACACTCTATGACGCTTCTTTCGTGAAACATGTAACCTAAAATTAATCTTAATCTGTGAATTTTTTCAAATAATAGAGTTACTTCAACAAGCTAAACCCAAGCTAGTTTAACAATACCAAAAAAGTTATTTTAATGATTACAAATGGATTTCGTAGGTGTACGTCAAAATATTCACAACATTAACGCAGCAAGAGGGCAAAATCCACTTTAATCGTTTTAATTGATTCGCCCTTAGAAAGACAAACAGTTTCCTAAAACACTGTACGTTTATTCTTGTAATAGAAAAGTCCCCCAAAGGAACTTTTCCAGGTATTGACAGTTTCCCGTACCGTTCTCTCCCCCCGTGCAAAAAGATTAAGGGTGGGGGGGACTTTTTGTGGCAGGTCTAGAGGACTGTCTTGCCCTTTTTTGCGCAATTGGCGTGGTATTAGACCAGCAAGCCAAAGTTATGACTGTAAAACTGTTGAAACAAAAAGGGTCTTTGCGTTGGGCATTACTGCGCTTAAAGGAATGCGAGCTCAGCGTAACCACGAATCTGCTTTTCAAGTCACCCAAATAAATTCCCCTTAGTAAAAAAAAGGGAAGACGAGAAAAAAATCGCCAAGGAAAGCGCTATGGGTAGCTGCAAAATTCCCTGCATTGCAACAAGAAAAAAAAGGAACTGTTCTAAATCGGGACCGAAGGAGTCGAACTGCGCCAAAGGTTTGTACGGCATCAGTATTGCATGCAAACAAAAAAAAAATCCGTATTCCGGTTACCAGGTATTGTCGCACTGGTTGTGTACTGTACTGGCGGACTTTTGGGTGGACGAATCTTTTTCGGTCGTCAGGGTTTTTCCACCTCATCGTGTCCGTCTTTTTCCTCGAGATTTGTGCCTCTTTCTCTCTGTCTTTCTGTCTATGTGTCGCTCTGTGCCTCTTTTTCTCTGAGAAAAGAAGCTTTAATGACCCATAGTAGTGGTGGTAGTAGTGTCTCCCAAGGAAAAGTTGTCAGGCGACGACCCCCCGCTGGACTTTGCCTTGTCTTGTCCCAAACAGGTCGCCAAGTCGAAAATGGCAAATAATTTATGCCAATCTTGGCAAGTGACAAGGGTGTGTGTATGTGTGCAAAAAAAAAGGTGTGCTGGTCATGCCAAGTAACTTCATGACCTTTAGAACAATACCTTAAAACTTGTCTTCGAGGGGCATTTACTGGCGGGGTTCGTTAACAAGGTTAAGAGGACGGAATGGCCCGGAAATGATAATATGCATTCCGTAGAAGACTACCACATTTTCATTGGTCCAACTCTCATGGTGGCATTATATTCCACACATACCCCACAAAATATTCCAAAACTTACGCCGTTTTTTCAAATATTTCCACCAGTTCAAGCAGAAAAGATTCCTTTTTACGTGGATTAGGATGTTAACGTCATTTCGCCTGAAAGTTTTCGAACTTTGAGAGAATCAAAGAAGGGAGCAGTTAGTTCGGGGAGAAATAATAGTGTTTTTCAAGTGAATTGGGATTTTTTGAAGTTCAAGCTAGATTGTTTTGATGTTTCAAACTACAAAAGAACTGATGTTTAACGACTGTATTAATTTATTTTGTACGCAATTTATGAGATACTTATTACGTATACGTTTTAATGGCAGAAGTTCCTGTACGTAATACCAGCATTTTTGTAATATACACAAACGTAATAGACGCAAAAGTAAGTTAAGCATGTAAGTTAAGTGTCCTACATACAGATATTTCCATGTTCACGGATCTATTCTGATTATCTTGTCTTGATAACCAACATTTTAAATATCAATACTTTGAAAAAGAAAAATTCATTTTATAGCTCTAGTTCTTTCTTTACTGTTAAATATTTTACAGTAAACAATCCTAGGCATCCCTCGTTGTTCCTGTGTGCTTCATTCTTAATGAAGGTAGAACACTTGGCAGAAAGTAAAACTCAAGGCTGAAAGACCGTGAGTGAACCGGTTGAGCTTTTTGTGGAATTAGCCACGAAGGAAGGAGGTTGTAACTGGTCAGAGACGAAGGCGATATGAGGGTTATCGCTACTTGATACAGTAACACGAAGTTTTAACAGCAACGGCGATGAAATCTTCCAGATACTGGGTACCTCATCTGCTTGGTGGCACGGACATGTGAGCTTGGCACTATAAAATGTAAAACAGTTAATAGCTGCAAAGAAGGTCGTAAAGAAATTGCACCCAATTCGTACCAGAAACGCCAAAATACTCGTTCAACTTGCGTTTTTCTCGCGACGGTAGTGGAATGGTTTGTGGTCCAAATTCTTGGAAGCTCTTGGGGTACTGTCTAATACGCAAAGAGGTTATTGTTACTTCTCACGTTACCCGCATTGTAGAGTGTGTAATTTCGACACATATTGTTGTACATTTCACCTTTAAACAACGAACAATTCTTTCAGCGATTTTCTGGCTTTTCATGGGTAAGGTGCGTTTCACGACACGTGATGGGATTTCGTCCATAAAGCATAGGTGAAGTGGTTAGATCTCTAACAAGATGGTTTTAATAGTTTAATGACCGTGTCGCAACACGTGTATAACGTTAGGCAATAATACTGATTACACGGGGTCAAATAATGACTACCTACTCATACTTGAGTACCTTCAACACATTAAGCTCACTGGGGATGTCTGCAAATTCACGAAACGAACGCAAGTGGTAACCTTCAGATGCTGCGCCAGCTTATCAAACATCATCTGCAGAATTCTTTTTTATTAAACATTAAAATATACACTGTAGTCTACAAGTATTAGTGGACAGTTTTTATTTCATTGCTTAATTTTGGTTGATTCCATGAATACAAGTTGTCGTTACATCAGCCAAAATCTCTGGAAATATTAAGCAGCTTACGAGAAAAAGTGTTTTTAAGACTACTGCCTCACAATTTTTCATACTGGAATTTTAACCAATGTGATTTTAATGAAATGGAAACTGATTCAATGGGACTTATTTGCTAAAAAATGGTTTTCTATGGTTTTCTGCTCGAAATTTTCATGTTGTCTTGTGTAATGATTGTAGAAAGTACAGTATTGTGGAACTCGAACATCCTTGGAGTCATTTGTAGCAGAACAAGTGGAGTTATAGGATTTAGATATCCATTCTAAAGGGGAGGAAAATTCCTGCGCGTTAAAAAAATACAAGAAAAACCAGTAGCTCGCTGTTTCTGCTGACCGTTCACATCTAGCTCACGCATCCACTGCACCGACACAAGTCGTGAGTAAAATTTATCGTTTCCCGAAGTTGACTTTTCCATCTCACTGCATTGACACTCCCCAGCATTCTCCTTCGGATTTAGAAAATGGAAATGGCAACAACATTGTCCGCTCAATTTTTTTCTCAAATAAAGTGGCCGTACTCTCTTACAATGGTATTGCGATTCATGTTCACCACCAAATGGGACATTCACGAATTAAATGAAGCTGAATCCAACTTCGGACTCAGGGGCGATCACCACAAAACCTTCACTTCTACGATCTTATTAAAATTGTAACAACTGCTATTAAACATTAGTTGAGTTGTATGTAAGATGCGAGTAGAACTCATTCACGATTATAGTTTGTGGTGACTTTCTGCAATAATACTAGTTATAAGTAATGTATTTACTAACAAAAGAAGGAAGTAATGCCAAAGTCTCCTTAGAAAAGGCTCGAGAAATACTTGTGGCGTTATACAAACGTCCTTCAGAAATCCAGTCCCAAAGAAAGACATACATGTAAAATAAATATGGAAAACACCTGCCAATCCTGTCTGACATCTAATACTAACATTTCTTCTTTTATAATATTCTACAAATTCTACTAATTTTATACTATTCTTTTTATAATATTCTACAATTCATACAAATTCTTTTTATAATACTCTACAATTAATTGTAGAATATTATAAAAAGAATTTGTATTAATTGTAGAATATTATAAACATATTTTTTTATTATTATTTTTATAATATTCTACAATTAATAAAAAATATTTTTATAATATTCTACAATTCATACAAAATATTATACCCATTTTTCTGGAAAGCCCTACCTCCATAGTCGAGATTAGTCGAGTCGAGACCATCGTAAGCCGGGGTCCGTGAAAACGACCCAATCCAACGTCTGAATGCGCTTTACACGGTGCTGGGCAAAAACGAAAGTTTCCTTTGGGTGAGCCTGGCTAACGGTGGCCGAAAGTGCGCGAGAGCATGGAGTGGGACATCGCTGACGAAAGTCCCGTGTAGTCAGCATGGGGCTGTTTGCTTGGGCCGTTCTCATTGACGGGTACTGTGTACAGTAATGTCAGGAAAAAAGTTCCGCGGATATGGACAGTTTTAGCATATGCTATTGAAGCCACGGCCAAAAGCTGTCCTCGTTGACCAAGGCAGTACCCGTGGGAGAGGAACGCTATAGGGACTAACCCTCAACATAATCACTCGCCTTCTATGACAAGGCTCATGATGCTTTACTATTTATGGAGATAGAAGT